>JASCQY010000173.1:15982676-16001638 GCA_030264315.1 Sardinella tawilis
TCTATGTATTTCCATGTTCAACTAGGGGTTGACTACAGATAAGCAATTTCCCGAAATTGGGTGGTGTATCCCTTTAATGAAACAGCAGTGTCTGAAACCAAGGATTATTCAGTAGGCTCAGATTTTTATTCGAATAAACTCTTAATGACGAATAATCGATTATTCATTACCATCCCTAATTCAGGCTGGATCTACTGCCATGGAGAAGATTTAGGCCAGTCTAACTAACCAGTCATGGCTAATTTGACCATTGCCGAGATGAGAGGGATGTTGCTCCCTGTTGACTGGAGTGGCTCAGCTCCTTCCCTCCCTTTTTTCTGGTTATTGGCCATTGATTACGTTCCTATGGAACTGAGGGAGCCAAACAAGATGGCTGAATCAGTTTCTGAATGGCCTTTATTACATCTTCTGCTTGTGCTATTAGCTAGCTAGCAGAAACTCTTCCTGCAACAAGAGAGCCGGGCTTTGCTCTTTGATCTGTAATTGTAATCCCTAAGCAGACAGTGTTGGCGCTGTAGTTAAGAATGGAATACATTGCACCTCTGCAGTCAGGTTGTCTCTCTGAGGAACCTAATTACCTCCGTGTGTTAGCTGGGCTCAGGCCAACACTGGTGTAACCTGCCTCTTTCACCACGTCTCCCTCTCATTACTGCTCTATAACCTGCTAGCCTACATAGCTTAGACTAGCCTGGGAGTCATTAGAGAAGTGCTTGACGGTGCACTCTCTTTGATTACTGCTCTTTAACTTGTTAGCCGTTACTGTATATCCTAGACTAGATCTAGCCTATAGACTAGTCTCTCTCTCTCTGTCTTTCTCTTTCTCTGTGATGTAAGTCGAGTTACTTGGAAATGGAAGTATAGCAGGTGGGCAATACTGCTAGTAGAGAAAATGTTTTAGAGTAAAACCAGTTATACATTTTTAGCAAATAATTTGCAGTATGTTTCAAAATCTTCCGATATCTACATTCTAAGAACACTACAAATATATTGTCATATCAATAATGTCTCAACTGTGCTCCACTATTTTCTGTTAATACACTGCTTAACATGTTCCCTTTGTGATGCAGCCACATGGTTCAGAGTTCTCTGAGGCCCAGACTGCCCTTGCTCAAGCGCTGCTGGATCGTGAGCGCCTCCTGCAGGAAGTCCGGAAGTATGACCCCACGTTCGCACTCTAATCTCCTACCGTGGGTAGGCCAGCAGGGGGCGACATTCAACTACTGAAGTCATGGTGAACTAGATGAAGTGCCACAGAACAAATTCTCAGCAAAGGGAAGAGCGTCTGTCTTTCGGGGAAAGATAATACTAGAAGCTGAAAAAAGGACAAAAATATCTACAGATAGAATGTGGGGTTGACTGACCTTTTCAGGTCTATTTTTTGTGGTATGGGAGGATAAGGGGGGTGGTGTGAAGAATGGGTTAACATCTAGGTGGTTTAACGAAAATTTTTCATTTGAACCTTGATGACCTTATGTTGGGGAATGATGTCTTCTCACGCTACACATGGGACATATGTTCTCTCTCTCATTTCCCAGTCATTGTAGAATCATGGTGAAAACCAATTGCACATGCACTGATTCACTGCCGAAGAACCTTTGTATATTTTGCTTTCGTTTCCTTCCCAATTTACTGTAACTGTGTGTGTGTGTGCGAGAGAGAGAGAGAGAGAGAGAGAGAGATCTTCACTGTCCGGCATGCCGGTAATTCCATTAGTGTTACAAAATTGTCCAGGTGTGTGTGCCTACTGACTATCTCCCTAAGGCTTGAAGGCCAGGTAGTGTGTGTATATGAACTTGTAAATTCCTCTTAGCTATAAAATTGACTAGCCTTAGTATATAAGGTGTATATATGTTAACATTGGCTGCTATTTAGATGCATCAGTAGGACCACTGTGGTATTAAGGAGATAAAAAAACGATAGTAATAACAAGCACTTTGAAGCAGACCTCTATCCTGTTTAAATTTACAGGAACATCACATTACTGTTTGTTAGCTTGCAGTATTATTTGTAGATTTGTAGATTGAGAACACATTACTCCCAGCCTTCAGTATTCTTTACCAGTTGGAACTCATTCAAGTGGCTGAAAAAATGTGCTTAAAAAATACTGTCACAGCGAGGGACACGGAGAGATGAATGTGTTCGTAGGACTTACACGGGTAACTAATGAAGAAGACCTGCCTTCTTGCCATTTCCAAAGCTACTATTGGAAGATAGTTATTTAGTTTTAGTCAGGGGGTTAAATACAATATTGGGTAAAATTCATGTTGGTGTCAAAATGGGTATCGTTGCGTCCCAATGTGTCCTGAGCCAGAGGCTGTGGGGAGTTAGGTACTCTGAAACATGCTCCATTTTCTGAGTCTCTGTTTATGTCGATCCCCACATAGTAGAATACACCAGTTTATGTGATGCTCTACTAAAGTGGTTAGATAATTTGTATTCTGCTGTTAACACAAGGTAGTAACAACTTGCTTTTCACAATGTACATTTAAAAATATTAATTTATAGTTGTTTCAGATGTAGCAAGGTAGAGACATAGCCATTTAAAGTATTTTGCTTGTTGCTGGCAGGTTAGTTTTGCGTGTGCATTTTTGCACATTACTGTTCATGCCTATAGGCTCAAGGACAAAGACAAAATAACCCTCTGTAGAGAACAGGTGCCATATTGGATCCAACAAAAGCACTCCGAACATACTTAATGCCAAATATTTTTACTCTTGTATCTTTTTTTTTTTTTTTCAAATTTCTGTAAAATTCTTTTTGTTTACAGTGTGTAGTCTCATTCCATATGAATTGTTCTATAAAACAGCTCATTGGGGATAGAGAATACAAAAAGAAACAGTAATATTTCTTTTTTTTTTGGGGGGGGGGGGGGTGCACATGATGTCTTTCTTTCTCTCTCTGTTTTTTTTTTTTTTTTTTTTTGAAGAGCAAGGGATTTCCTGCGAGAAATATTTTCTCATACAGGAGTTTCCCCAAGGTCAACAAGGATTCTGCAAAGCCTCAGTGTTGTGAAGGTATTAATATGGTTCAATGTAAATAAGACGAGTGCAACATTTTTAAATTTCTACAACTCATTCACAGATGGATCTTGGGCAACTATGGGTCATGGTCTTATGCATATTTGGCTGATGGCTGTAATGTAAAGTTCACACTTTGGCTCGGTGAGCTTGGCTTCTCCACAAGTCCCTTGCCAGATGCACAAGGCCCTTGCTTGCTTACCCACAATCCACCTCTGTGTGTTTCATCATGCACTTTGCTTTACATTGACCCGTACCAGTGCCTTTCAGCCCAGTCAGGGCAAGAACCTGGTCTCAGCGGAGGTAGTGTGTGAGATGGCATCAGTGGATTGCTGCCATCCTGGTACTGTAGCCCTCCAGCATCACGTCTGACTACTGTTGTCAGAAAACTGTAGGTACTGTAGAAAGAGCAATACGTAACAGGAGTTATATGTAAATGAAAAGAAACAAACAAGCAAAACAAATCAAAGAATTGGTGCCCAAGAGCCCAATGCATGATATGAAAATCTGTGTTTATTTGGCTTTTGTTTCTGTTTTTTTTTTTTTTATTTATTTTGTGTCAAGTGACATGATGGTGTAATTTCCTACATGTAGATTGTTGTTTAAAAACACTAGCTCAAAGTTAACAGTATTTTTCTCCAGCTGTTTGTGCTCATTGGTTAAGAGGCATCCCATGTCTCCCGCATGCTAGTTCCATTCACTTTGTTCAATTTGTACTGATGTGTTTTCGTGAAGTAAGTTGGGAGTTGCATACAAAACAACATTAATGACTTGACATTGTTGTTCCCATTCAGATTTCTTTTATTTGCTCTTTCATTCTGCATGATCTGTGTTTCAGTGGTGCAGATATGTTTGCCATCAAGGTCACAGTGGATGTGTGCTGAAGCAGGGATTTGTTGTCACTAATTTCAGCATTTAGGTTCAGTGCTCTGAAGTGGGCACCTTGAGACAACGGGAACAATGTTGTCATTTTTGACAGTGTTTTCCTGTAGTCATTTGCCCTTGATTTTACAGCATCGTCTGGTAATTGCACAGAGCAGACACAGCATCTCCTATGCAGGCAGATTGGTGTGTAAAATCGTAACATCTTTCATTTTTCTGGGTGATTTGTTAGTGAAGGGATTTTAGAGATGTTGCTTTTTGGTGGTGTGCACTGGGCACTGTTCAGTGGACTGGGAAATGATTGTGGAAGTAAAACTTTACTTTCTAGTAAAGAGCAGGGACCTCGGAGGCTCCTTTGTTGGTTCGTGTGAAATGCATTGGGTGGTGTTTGAATATGGACTACGGACGAGGTCTATCCTCAGAGAATATACCTCTGCCCCAGATACTGCGGTTTGGGCTGGATTCAGTTCACTCCAATCCAGATTCTGTTTGAAAGTTCTTCTTTCATCTCCACTGTTTTTATTTTGTTCTTTTTCTTGAATGACTCAAAAGTGTGTGTGGCCTCCAAAATAACACACACTGGTACAGATGTGACACTATCCATTTTGCATTGTGTCCTTTGTGAATACATTATTTGCCAACAAATCATTTGCTTCGAAAATGCCATTCTGAAAATGTTCATCTAGTGGCCTTGGTTGTCAGCATGCCTGGTGTGGAACATAGATCCCCCGACCCCCCACTGGAGATCAGTGACTAAATTACCCTGCACCAGCACATCTCCACATTTTAGCAAAAATGGGCTCTAGCGTAGCTCGCACTGGCCAGGTGTTTTTCAAGAAATATACTTTGCAGTAATATACAGTACTTAGAGTAGGGCATATTAGTATTTTAAATTAGTGTAGTAGCAAGTAGTTAGATGTAGTTAAACACACAGTTCAATAGACCAATACGCATGTTTACTGGAGATCGATGGCCAAGAGGAGAATTTCATCTTCTCACAAGTGCATCTGGTCGCCATGGACTTTTTCCACCACACAATTTACAGCCCAAGTCAATGAACAGGCATGTGTCGTTTGACCTGTCTCCTGTAGCCAAAACTTACCCATAACTCAATAGGGCCTCGATTATGTAGGGGTATTCTTTGTTCCACACAAAGTATTTATAAAATCATTATACTTCCATTTTTTATTATTCTCCTGTATTATAATAGTGATGGTGTTAACTTCATGGGTTTCAGTTATATTGACACCCATTATTACAACTGGAAAGAATGTTACGTGTGTGAAATTGTGAGAATTTTCTGGAATGGGATTTTTTTTCCTCAATTTTTACTTGTATGAACAGAAATGTGTTGTGTTGGGTAGTTAAAAAAATGTAGAGCATATCAGTTGTCGACTGCATACTCAAAGAGGGTCTTTGTCCTAATTCACAGTGGAGATAACTATTCATTTGAGTCAACACTCTCACATGTCACTAGTAGCTATGGTACTTCCTTTAAAACTGCACTACTTGAGGATAAGATTTCGAGATCCCCTTAATTAATCTGTTTCTTCATCTCTAAAGTCGCATGCTGATGGAACTCCTTTTCCCCTCTTGAGTGTTCTGTGTGTGTGTGTGTATGTGTGTGTAACCCACCAGTGTTCTTTGAGTTTGAAGACTATGTACCATCATCACACCTTATACTGTATGTTAGATTGGTTCTGTGAACCATCGCTTTGTGTGAAAAATATGACAAAGCTGGATTAATAATAAAAAAGTCTAATGACATATCCTCACACAACATCGTGTCCAGTGATCTTCTACCTTTATCCTTACAGTACAAATGACCATAGTCTCTGCATTACTGGGTTTGTACACTGGTGGATGACTCTTCTCTTGGATTTACTCTTCACAGTAGAACCCCTGTAAACCCACATGAACCTATTGCCAAATATGCTTTAATAATAAAAAAAATGATTAAACTAAATATTTAGAAAAGTGTCTACATATAAAACAATATGGTAATACCAACAGTGGACAATTTAGTATTGCCATAGTAATTATACACACACACACACACACACACACACCCTGTCTGCAAAAACACTGCAGAGGCCATGTGACTACAGCGCAATGAAAACTGGATGCACATGCAAAGTGAATTTCAGTTTGCCATTCTCAATAGCCCCATCAGTTCTGTGTCCTGAAATTACAGTCTCTTGGATAGACCATTTCAGGTTCTAATTCCATAGCTGGACAAAACAATACTTGAACATTCTATCTTGGTCCCCAAGTACTTCCTGGTACATTAACATAACATATGGAATGTTAAACAGGAAGTTCTGGGGGACCAGCAATGGAACTAGAACCTGAAACGGTCTATTGGCTTTGCTGCTGCCAGAACTTTGCCTGGTCTTAGTGGTAGGGGAGGCATGCTCAGTGGAAGAGGATGCGTTTGTGTTTGGTGTTGGGAATCTGCTCCCGAGACTTCAGCCTCCTCACAGCTTCTCTCATATGCTTGGGCTGCAGGGGTGGCGTGTCCCCCCACTTCTCACACACATCCAGCGCTAGAAAACACAAAATACAAAAAAAAACACAAGGACAAGACACATGACAGGGTTTTTTTTTTGTTAGTTTAGTTGTTTAGAGAGAGGACTTCAAAAGAAAGTGAGGAGACAACACATTTCCTACCTTCTTCTACAATTTCCCCAGCGAACACTTTTGAAATACCAGACATGGCAATGACCACATTTTGTGAGACGGAAGTTCCTGTGATAGACTGGATAAGCTGAAACCAAGTATAAAGACATTAAGGATTCACCATTTTGAAAAAAAAAAAAACAAATCAATAAAAAGTAGTAAACTAATTATCATAATGAAGTCACTCACCCTTTTAATAGCAGCTTTGGGAAATGCAGAGCGTCTGTACATCTCGTAACGATTAAGCTGTTCCTCAGAGAATGAGGACACTAAAACCCTGATGGGGGAGATTCATTAAGTAAGCGTGCATCAGTAAACCACAGTCCAAAATACACAGTCACATTTATATCTATTAAGAGACTCACTGCATCTTTTGGATCTCATCTTCATCTACTTTATGCCGTTTCTCCTTTTTCTTCTCTGGATCGACCTTCAACTTCTTAGAGGCGGGTGGGTGAAGACCGGACGTTCCCTCTTCCTCATCCTCCCCTGCATTGGCCTCCTTGCCATGTTCCTAACACAACAGTGAATACAGTTAAGTACCAACTAATTGTATCAAGCAAGACTGTATTGGATATTGTGAGTGGGGACTAGGATGAAATTGAAATGGTTCACATTTTAGACATGGCTCTTTGCAAATGTAATGACTGTAAAAAACTGTACAGTATCGCTGCTGATGGCTTGTGTCACTTGCCAAATGTCGTGGACTGTATACCGTCCTGCACCACTGACGCACTGATGTCGTGCCACTGATGTACTGTCCTGCTGCACCCTTGTCCCATGACACGCGTCAATTACTACAAACCTACCCCTGAACCTAATACCAAGTTCAGACTACACGATTTATGAAAGGATTTCCAGGATGGAGGCTCGGCTTGGAAATCACAGGTAATCATGTCATGTAATGTGAAGCAGTCAAATATCTAAACCTAACCCATGGGACAGTGGCAAGTAACACTGGACAGTTAGGCACATAAGGATGTCAGTTGCGCAGGACAAGCACGCGAGACAGTAGGTTGGTGGCACTGGATAAGTGCATGGGACAGGAGGCCAGTGGTGTGGGACAGTGCACAGGACCTTGACAGAGTGATGTGAGCCACCAGAAACAGTACAGTTACAGTGGGCACATCAACGAGTGTCGTTGGAGATAAAGCAGGTGGCACAGGACAGTAGGCCAGTGGAGATGGACAGTAAACAAGTCAGTGGGTAAGTGGGTGAGGGTTTTTTTTTTACTATAACGCTGAAACTGTGGTAAATGAATTATGATGTTGACTAACAAAGTGATGTATGGTTTATGATTTGAATTGTGAGGAAGTATGGACAAAAACAAAGTGACTATTTTAGAGAGTTGGGTGAGGGGTGAGTTTTTTTTTTTTTTTTTAGTATAACGCTGAAACTGCAGTAAATGAATTATGATGTTGACTAACAAAGTGATGTATGGTTTATGATTTGTGAGGAAGTATGGACAAAAACAAAGTGACTATTTTAGAGAGTTGGGCAATGTCTAGGTTTCTTTCTGAATTAAGTGATTTTGCACAACTGCTTCTGCATAGGTTGAATAATAATCCCCAGCAACAAAATATCCTAAAACAGATTCACAAACCGTTTTGTCGTCGTCCTTGTGTGACTGCTGGGAGGTGGATTCTGCTGGTGCTTCGCTTCCAGCAGGTCCCTTGTCAGTAACCTCGTTTTCCTGCAACTCCTCCGTTGACACGGCTGTTGATCCAATGTCAGTTTTCATTCTTGCAGGATCCGCCATGCTAGCTGAGAACTTGCGAAGTCCCCCAACTGCCTTATCTTTTATCTCTATAGGAAAATTGTGCATGTCAAATATGCTGCCAAATATAAAGCATGGAACCTGGAGCATGTACCCAACATATAAATGCTAACTAGCTAACAGTTAGCTATTAGTATCCAAAGCAAGAACTAATAGTTAAGCTTCAAAAACAAGCATTTAACAAATAAGCAAATGCATAACTAGATTGGGTAGCAATGCAGAGTATACTTCACAAAAGCTATGCATTATCTCTATCAACTGGTTGTAGTTCTGTGGCAGAGCAACGTTAACGTTAGCCATCACGACCAATTCTGTGCATCAAGCTTAATTTCGCATCAAAACCAACAGATAACTTACTCTTAGGAAAGAGGTCTTCGTGTAAGTGTACACTGAGGTAGTGAGAGTCATCAATATAAGGTTAATATAGCTAGTTTTGTCAAATATTCAGTCCAAGGCGATGCTGCAGCTGGGCACTTTGTTGATGTACCTTCGAGCCTTGTGTGCACACTTCCTTTTCCGGTTTGTCGACCAATTACATTGCCTGCTACCAATTACAGAATATTCCTGTGAATTCGGACAAATATTTTTTTTATGATTATGCCTGCATTAATTGATTCATTCAACTTAAATTGACTCATCATGCAAATAATTGTAAATTGTACAGGCTCTCTCTAATGTATGGCCATCTCAGTGGATATCCCCTTTTCTTACGAGGTTAAGTATTTATGTTTTGCTTTTGATCCCATTTGTTTAAGTAATGACTTGGATAACACAAAATATTGTGTTGATCACACTTTCACCTCCTCACCACTGATATGAGTTTCCTTGCTGTTGTACTCTAGTGGAGTCTACAGTTAAAGAAAGGCCTACAACTAATCCATTTTAGTAAACATAAAATGGCTTGGTTTGTGTGAGGTATTTGGATGATGCCTTTCATTTGGGCCATCAGCTGAAACCATGCTTGCTGCTTGCATCCGAGTATGTATCAAGTATCAAGCAGTGGTGTTTCATTTGGAATATCACTTTTGCAGAAATCATACACACCCCTTGACCAATGACAAGTTTGTCTACAAGCCTTTGCCTTAACCATGATAAATGGTGATTACGCAAAATTATCACAAAACGACGTCATGTCGAGATGGTTGTTTCTAGGAAGTGACGTGTCAGAGACGGTCGAAGGAAGTTTGTCCGGTCGTGGTGCTGAAAGAAACTTTCCCCGGAGCCGTAAGAGGAGAGTGTGTGAATCTCGGAGAACGGCGCAGCTGGGGAAACGGAGCCAGCTGTGGATGGAAGCATTTGGTTTACCTTCGTTACGATTAAGCGAAGGAACAGCCTTGGCTTTGTAGGAGCGCAAAGGAATTTGCTCCCGCTTAAAATCCCTTTCTCTCCCTCGCCCTTCTCGATTTGAGATGGGGAAGGAGCAGGAACTCCTTGAGGCGGCGCGCACTGGGAATCTGGCCGCCGTTGAGAAGCTTTTGTCAGGGAAACGACAGTCCACAGGGATCGGTAGTGGATCCTCAGGAACCGCGGGAAGCAGCAGCAGCGGTGGCCACAGTTCTTCTCACCCCCTCTCCAGTTTCCTCAGGTAACTTATGGAAAAGCAGAATCCAGCAAGGGGTAGGGCAGGAGAAATTGAGCGAGCGGTTCCGATCCATGGGGCGGCAGGGCACCGCTCGAATGGTTTTGTGGCATCACATAACCCGTTTTGTTTTTCTAAAGTGCAGCCGAAAATAATAGCGTACATGGGAAATGCAGTATGCAATTAAAATATGCTGTCTGGATCTGGTATGCCCAAACTGCTAATGGTAACGTGGATGCCTTTGTAACCCGGTCTTAGTCCGTAAATCACGAGTTTCTGGAGAGGCGGACAATGCGCAGTGTTAAGCTATAAAATGGCATTCGTGTCCTTCAAATATTTCCCGAGAGGGATTTATTGTAGCTACTGTGAATTCGGTAGTTGTAGCCTGCCATGTTTAATAACAGTGGCTGTAGCAATGCACGCGCGATGCAATCCCTCTTTGTTCGAGAGGGAGTATTGCACTGGGCAAAACTGGGAGAAACTCCACCATAATAGCTCTCTGCCCCAATGTTCCGCTTCTAGTCAATACAATTGCCACAGTTTGTTTGCCGTTTTTTTCTATCATTATAAATCCACTTTGCGGAAATACCGAAATACTTCCCTAGACATTCTCCTGCTAAATTAATAAGCCCATTAACTGAGTCACCGAGTGCCAGGCCTGTGTACAGGGGAAAAGGGGCAAAGAGAAAACAGTAGCTTTTATCGCCCAAACTGAAACTATACATTTACGACTGTGGGGATCCTTGCAGTAGGCTAAGTCTTAAGTCTTAATTTAACACAAACCAGTAACAAGCTGTCAGTGAAATGGGTCATCATTTTTACCCTATTGTGTGTTGTGGTGTCATGCCAGGCGTTCGTCCCCATGAACGGGTGGAATGCGATCTCTGTCGGTGCCTTCAAAGGGGTTTCTGTTTTTTTACAAAGCGCTTGACAGATTCTTGCAGTTTAACCTCGGGTGACAACTTCACCCAGACAACGAACGAATCGATCTAGGCTAGCCTTTTGAACCCCTCCTAAGGATACCTAGCTTCCATCATCTGTAATGCGTCCATGGCTGATACATCAGCCCCTGACTTTGGTTAATTACAGCAGTCCATGTATATGTGGTGCATAATCATGAGGCAACAAAAACAACATGCTGAGAGTTGCCAGAGTTCGTACGTTGAATGTCAGTATCTGCCATAGTATTCTTATGTAGCAGAATCCAGTACGTTTTAAAATGTCATGGTCATGCTGGTCATATAACACACTCGTGACACAGAGTTAAAGTTGGTAGAATGATGATATCTTAAAGCACCCTTTCATAACCTTTTCTGGGGCTGGATTAATGTCTTCATTGTACCTTTGTTTTTAACTTAGTATAAGGCCCCATGCTTTGTCGCATCCGTCATCTACCTCAGAATGGTCATGCTCAGACACTCACTGCCCACCACTTGGGCCTGAGAAGAGATAGTTTACACTGCTGTGAGCTGCAAGGTGATGCATCACTGGTCTTGCCCCTTACCAGACTGCCCAGTTCTCAAACTAATTACATTAAACCCTCTTAATCGGAAATCCAATTCGGGGATGTCATGCAGTCAAGACGGGTTTCCTCCTCCTTTGCTTTACAGAGCCAGTGGGCTGACTGTCCATTGTATCCGTGGGTTTATTGCTCTCTGCCTGGTCGAGGGAGATCAATGCTGGCTTCTCTCCACAGCGATAATGATGAGTCTAGCATGTGTTGGAGATAAATAAACGGATGATGGTCTGGCTACGCCGGTCTGCTGCGATCGTGTGTGTGTATGTGGGGGGAGGAGGCTGACTGGTGGGCAAAAAGAAAGACACAACACACGCACGCAAAGAGAGAAATTATGAAGCTCCAGATGTCCATTTCACTTCTCACATTCTCTCTCTCTCTTTCTGTAGGTGCTACTGTTAGCACCGACCTCAGGCCCTCTTTCTGCATCATTCAAAATTATTGGCATTTGTGTTTACCACAAAGTGGCCTGTGGGGCCTGTTGCGATTGTATGTGACACTTGATGTAGCATGTGTAATCAAAATGTCAATACCCTTTTTCTTTTAGTATTGATGTGGATTACCATAGCAGTTCAACTGGGCTATTTATCCACAGACTCTGATTTCCCTATATGGCACGGGCAGCTTGTTTGAGGGACAGTATTACTTGCTGGCATGTATGGTGATTCATGCTGCTTTGTACTACGCTTAGTGCAATTGTGGCAGCCTCTGGTCTTTGGGGATGTATTAGTCTGTAGCATTATAGAGAAAGCCATCAACAGATTGAAAGTACCATTGGCTGCCTGTGGCTGGAGTGAGTGTGGAGAGTGGCTGACCGTA
This sequence comes from Sardinella tawilis, assembly GCA_030264315.1. NCBI lineage: Eukaryota > Metazoa > Chordata > Actinopteri > Clupeiformes > Clupeidae > Sardinella > Sardinella tawilis. Next base: position 15,994,946 of record JASCQY010000173.1, read on the forward strand.
CTGAACTCTCCCGAGTTTGTGTGTGCGCGCATGCATGTGTTTGTGTGTGTTTGTGTGTGTATGTGTGTGTGTGTGTGTGTGTGTCTGCACATGTGCGTGTGACGTGAAATGAAACAGGAACAGAGGATTTCTTTACTCTCTGTTCTACTGGTTTTTGCCTCATCAGTGACAGCAGTGTCTTGTGGAAGCAGCTGACCGACCTTTGGCTTTGCCAAAGTTGATTGTTAAAGACCCCCTCACCCTCTGCTAGGAGTGTGTTAGCCACGGACCATTGAGTTGGTATGCAGCAACAACAGTCAAACAACAGTCTCGGATTGATCATTATTCAGTAGCATCCTCCTCTGTGGTGCCTTGAATCATGGGGTTGGCTGAAAGTGAGAGTGGAACAGATAGATTTCCATTGTCTGGACAGCTTAACAAGCTTTGCTGGTGGTTCATCCAAGGCTAAGATCCAAAGTAGAGGCGAGCTGTGTGTTTCACTGGGGTGTGACAACATTGTTTACCGAACATGCATTTGACTCTGAACGCCATTCAAGAGAATTTCATAACCTGGTGAAGCACTGACAAACATTAAGGTGAAGGTGTGGCATTTCGACTAGGCTACTATTTCTTAAAGGCACACGGGCACACAGATTGATTCCTCAAGAATTCCATTTTGGAATACCAACTCCCACCATGGCCGGCAGCAACAACAGGTTGGAGAGTGTGTGAAGCAAACAGCAGGTACACTGTGATGTTCTCATACTGGATTCCTAACTGTCAGGGCAGGAATGGGGAACGTGTCATGGCCTGCAACAGTCAAGGTAGGCAAAGGGAAAGCTTCATATTTTGGAATGTCTGGTCTACAACTCGAGGCATGCTATGGGGATCAAAACAAAACAGACTCACAGCATTTTGTAGTAAAGCCTCCATCTATCCCTCAGACACACTGCCTCCTTCTGCATTTTTTGTTATTTGTGGACGTATTGTTTCCTCTATTCAGTCAAGAGTGTGTCTGAAGTGTTTTTGAGCTATCCACGCCTAACTGTGTGCCAGATATGAGACCATCCAATCAGACACAGATACCTGAAATCCTTAAAGAGAAGTACTTTAATGTATTTTACCCAGAACTCTCAGATTATATAAGCAAGTGCAAATTTGCCTTGAAGTCTCTCTCTCTCTCCATCCTGCAAGGGCCTCAAAGGAGCCCTGTCTCAATTTCGTTTCATTTTATTTTTATTTCATTTTTTCTTTTTTTTTTGTCGACGTGGTGCACAGGAAAAGGTCTGTCTCTGGCACTTCCTGTGACCTGTGAAACTGTTCTGAGAGGCTCAGGCAAAGCTGGAGAATTGGATTCTCTCTCTCTCTCTCTCTCTTTTTCTCTCTTTCTCTCTCTCTGTCTCTCTGGTAAGCATGTCGGGCCTGGGCCTGGGTGTAAAGGAAGTTCACGAGTGTCAGACAGTGATGGCTCACTGGACAGAAATTAGCAGAGGAATGCGTGAAGCAGACCATGTGGAGCTGCTCTCGAAAAGCAGCGGGCTCTGCTATGCTTAGCTTGTCTGACCCACTAAAGTGAGATTTTTTTTTTTTGTAGAGAAACAGGATACAGATTCGGAAATGGTTTGACCTCGTGTAGCATTGAATTCAATCCGTCTGTTCTATCTATCTATCCGTTTTCCATATTTGGGATAGGAGAAGGGTGCTGAGGGTTTACTGAATGATGTTGATCTACAGTTGCAGTTATTGAAATAGGCCCAGAGGGGAAGTGAAAGGCGCTGCGTGGCTCATGGTGCAGATGTGGCCATGCGTAACATGTTTGAAACTCGGATCTGCACCCCCTATTGGATTCTGACCAGTCAGCATTATTAGCACAGTTTATGTTGCTCTGTATTTTCCGCTGGGCCAAGTTAAAAGACTAATCAGTTTCGCAAGGCAGTCCACAAAAAAAAAAAAAAGAAATAAATAAATTACATTACATGGCAGGAAAAGGCAAACTGTTCCTTATAATCCAAAGTAAACTTTTCTTCTGCTAGACAAACGACAGGCGGTACATTTTCTCTGCCTCCCGAATCGAGCTCCTTTTAGAAGTGCCAACGTCAGTTTCTCGGAGGACGTCTTGGAGGCTCTGTGGTAAGCACTGTATGACGAGGGGTCAGGCCAGGTGTTTCCTGTCTGTGACGTCAGCATTACTAAAAAGCATGGTGTGTGTGTGTGTGTGTGTGTGTGTGTGAGTGTGTCTGTGTGTCTGTGTGTGTGATTCTGAGGCAGACCGGGCTTAGCTGACGCTGCAGACAGGCAGATGGCAGTCCCACTTAACCTGTGACCACAAGCAAGAGGGTGCCTAGATTGGACTGATCACACCAAGCTGGCACAATGCATGATCATAGCAGTTATATCTGCAGTGTTGTCATATATGCACTTGCAAGGAAGGAAGTTATTTCATTTGGAGAAGTTGGAGTGTGTGTGTGTGTGTGTGTGTGTGTGTGTGTGTGCGCGCGTGCGTGTGTGTGTGCATGAAGCATGCCTATCAGCAGCTAGACAACAGACTTTATTTTGTTTATTTTAATTTTAGTTAGTAAATGCCTGATACCCAAATTTAACTTCTGCCCTGTGTTCTGTCTTATGCATAGTTTCACTTCTCTCCTCTCGACTGTATTATGCCACATTTGTATTGAATGGACTTTTATGTGGCCTTCATAATATCCAAAGCCTGCTATGCCATTTACAGTACAGGCCTTTTTTACCCTGTGAACTGGGACGATAGTCTATTTCATTGTTTCAGTTTTGAGCCAACGGCCGTATTATATTGTCCAGTGTGCCTGCGTCATGTTGGAGGTCTCATGAGGACAAAGTTGTTATGATTCCGCATCCCCATCACTACGGCTGGGAATCTGTAACACAAACTAGTGTCCTAGTTGAGGAAAGTGTTAGGTGTCAAAAAATACAATAGCCTTTTGAGCTGGGGCAGTTATCCACATCTCTGCCCTAATTCAGTATCATTTTGGACATTTGTCCTTCAAAACCTGTGTCTAATTTCTTCCAAAAGACTTTCATTTTCTTAAGGATGTTTTATGTGCATAGTTTCATACAGCATATTCATTGGCCTGAGTAGTTTGGACATTAGCCAAGTAGCCTAGGCCTATTGCATAATGTAAGTTTGTGGATGTTGAAATGAACAAATCTTGAACATTGATTTAGCTTGAGAATAAATTGGAGACTAATTAATCTTATCTGTGTTGCATCACTATGCCTTCACCTCAGACACCGTAGCATATGAGTATGAATCGAAGTTGTAAGATTATTGACCAGGGATATTTTTCACAACAGATGCAGAATGGCTTTTCAGAATCCGCAAAAGCAAACGTCTTTTTGGAATTCTTCATGATACATCTGTATAAAAAGGTGTCTTGCTGGGAGACATGATTGAACTTTTTTTTTTTTTTTTTGCTGTTATTTCTGTGTCTGTTCTCTCAAGACTACTTCAATAGCCTAACGAGTCGCAGCCTCATATTTTTCCTGTCTTAAATTCATTTGTGGTCGGTTCTTCCTCCTCAAGTGTGCAGTAGTCTCAAATAGAAACTAATCTTAACTCGGAAAAACACTGACACATTGCTTCCTTGGGCAAACACTGATATTTATATCTCGCCTCTGTTGTTGCTGTGCGAAAAAACGCGCGACAAGGCTTTCACTCTGGCACAAGGCGGCCTCTTCTTTAGCAGAGAAAAATGGTCACCTCCCAGGAAATGGCTCCGAGGCTTGTTTGCTTGACCCTTTCTGACTCTGTGCACAGCACAAGCTGTGTGACACCAGCAAACAAGACCGCGTTTGTTGGACGTTACAGTTAAGCCGGCGCTTCTTCGGCGGCTGTGTTTTGTCTCTGCAAGTATGTTTGTATCTCCCCTAGAGTGGGGGGTCAGCCTCCGAGACTTCAGCCGGACTTTTGTGTGTGTGTTCTGTTTTTCTCTCTCTCTGCATGTTTGTGTCTGTTTTTTCTCTCTCTCTCTAACTCTCTCTCTGTCGGTCTGTCTGTCTCTCTTTTTTTTTGTTGTTTAGCTTGACTCAACTGTTTCTAGAAGTCTCTTGGCCACCTGCTGATTTCACTGCCAGACATCTGAAAAGCGAGGGAAAGCAATAACCCCCTCTAACTTCAAACGTGTTTTATTTGTTGGGTAAAAAAGAGGATATTGGGCATAATGGCTTCACTGCGAAAGCAGTTAAAGGTTCTCTGCAAGATGTGACTCTGTCTGCATGCAGCCCAGCATGATGCTCCCCTTCACATCTGCCTTTTTCAGGTCTTAAAATGGAGCTACTCATCCAGTGGTTCCAGAAGAGCTAGGCTACGCTAGGCTAGCTCGTGCAGAGAAACCTGTTTATTGAAAACAGGGAGGATGCTCTTTTAGGGGTTTTATCAAAACACTTTGAACTCATTAGTTAAGTGTTTGTGGCTATATCTCATACAGTCATTCTGACATCTGTCACACAGTCCGCGTGGGTTTCCTGTCTTCCGAGACGGAGTGATATCTTGTGGTGTCTGTGGTCCAAGAGGGGAAACGAGCAACTATTATGCGAGCTGCACCTTGATTCTCTTGTGGTTGTGGCCTACAATGTGAACCTACAGTATGTGTGACCAGGTAGCTTTTTAGTGTGCTCCTTATTCGATCCGTTGGTAGGCTTACTATAGACCATTTCAGGTTCTAATTCCATAGCTGGACAAAACAATGCTTGAACATTCTATCTTGGTCCCCAACTACTTCCTGTTGCATTAACATAATATATGGAATGTTAAACAGGAAGTCCTGGGGGACCAGCTATGGAACTAGAACCTGAAATGGTCTAAAGCCAAACAATTGCTCTACTAACTACTTAGTATACTAGTCACCTTGTGTTTAGTTACAAGCCTAATAGCTGATAGGCTACCTCATGTGGGTGTGTTTTATGATCATCTCAGAAAGGTGTGACTTGGACGACGTGTTGCACATTAGAGACTTTTCTTGGGCCCTAATGAGAGTCTTCCTAAAATACCAGCCTCGCAGTGTCGGCTGGTTGTCATGGACTGTGCCACTTTTGGAGGAAGGAAATCACCTAAGAGGCAAACTGGAGCAGACAAAAGTTGCAAGCCTATTTTCAGATGGGAGATCTGGATCATGTGTGTCTGCGGGGATTGCCTTGTGTGTATCCGTCTCCCGTGTTGTGTCGGGGTCACTGGATTAAGCCATGTGAAGTCTATGACGGCTCGATAGACTTGGAAAAAGACTGACAGGAATGTAAACAGATGGGTGTGGAGAAAATGATAAAGTTGTGAAAAATGTAACGGGGTAAAAATGCACAGCATAAGAATAATGGAGATTATCTATTCTTTAGCATCATTTGCCATAATGGTAGCTTAGCTAGCCTACATGTATATGCAACACAGAGGATCATGGTATTATTGTGGCTAGAAAAAACAGAAAAAGATTGTAATGATACACAAATGTATGCCTTCCTCCCCCACCCCCACCCCTCCTGACTGAGGCAGTGCTAATGTGAATGAACATGGGGTCAGAGAGGCTTTCTCTTTTCCCTATTAGCATTCTTAGCTCTGAGAGCACATGGTGTGTGTGTGTGTGTGTGTGTGTGTGTGTGTGTGTGTGTGTGAGAAGTTTCAAGCCATAAAGGCTCCTGCCTCGGCACAGATGCTGCCAGGCAGGGACACACACACACACACAGGCGTTCATGGGAGTGGGTTCACATAGCATGCATGCCTGTTTCCAACACAAAGGGAGCATCTCTTCTGGGTGGGTTCTTGGGATTGCACAGTTTGGTGTGGAGGGTGGTGGTCATTCTCTGACTTTTAAAAACAGACTTTAAAAAAAAACATTTCTAAAACAGTCCATTGTAGAAATAAAGCTGTTTATTTCCAGCAAACATGAATCCATAAATGTTGTCTTGCAATAGTCTATGTTGTCATGAAACCACATGCTTTGCATTTGTTCATATCTTTTGGCTGATTTGATGCCTGGGGCCTTGACTTTGGACTTTGAATTATGGATGGATATTTTTTTAATTTTATTTTTTTTATTCACATTTATTCAAGCCTTGAAATCCAGCCATCCATCTGTCAGGGACAATATGAACTCCTTCAGCCCTATGTGCTTGATGACCTGATGAAATTTTATTGTCTTGTAATCCGTCATGGGTGAGATGTTGGCAGGTAATGCACTTTTGGTGGTGGTGGTGGTTGCGGGGAGGGGGGGGGTGTAGCTGAGACGGAGGCGAAGCCCATTCTGGCCAATTCCGGCCCGGCCTGGCCCGATGCTGGTCGTTTGGGCGGGTGCTGTGCCGCTGAATACCAATAAGCTAGGTCGGTGCCAGCATCGCATCTGCTCCCAGCACCCAGTCCTCGTATGCTTAATTAAACCCAATTGCCCCAGCAGCGGCCGACGTGTGCCAGGCAGACACCACTGGGCACAGCGCCCCCGGGGCCCACCTAATCCCTCGCCGGGTGGCCGGAGCTCTCTAATTGGCTCGTGGACAAATCTGTCTGACAAGGAGGCCCGTAGCACCGCTCTCACCTGCTTTCACTTCCCTCCAGATCCTGGCTGGTTTTGTGTGTGTGTGTGTGTGTGTGTGTGTGTGTGTGTGTGTGTGTGTGTGTGTGTGTGTGTGTAAGTGTGTGTGTAGGTGTGTGTGTAAGTGTGTGTGTAAGTGTGTGTGTAAGTGTGTGTGTACGTGTGT
>JASCQY010000173.1:16062224-16086842 GCA_030264315.1 Sardinella tawilis
TCTCTCTGACTCTCTCTCTCTCTCTCTCTGTCTCTCTCTCTCTCTCTCTCTCTCTCTCTCTCTCTCTCACTCTCTCTCTATCAATCAATCTGTCCATCCATCCATCTATCCATCTTTTTCTGTCTTGTTTTCGGTCCCCCTTTCTCTCCTTCATCCCTCTTTTTCCCTTCTGTTCTTCCCACTCTACAATTACTGTCTTTCACTATCTGCCAGCCTATTCTGCCAGTTCTCTTCATACAGCCACACACTATTCCTCATGCTGTTGTGTTTACTCTCTCCGCCATTCTGGGCCATGCACACACTGTTTTTTTTCTGCTCATCTGGCTGACACACTGACCAGAAGATTCTAGTGTTCAGTTCTCATTCCATTGAGCCATGTTCTAGAGTGTTCCAATGGGATTCCTGTGGGATCAGAGGGACCTCTGGTGGCTTGACGTGTTGTTGTTGGCCAAGTCTTGGTTGCCTTGGCGCTACTCTCTTGTATTTCATTGTAGTCGTGGGTAAAATGAAATGAACAAGCTGGCTTTTTCAATTGATTTTGGTCATTACACATTCATACCAAAATAAACACGGAACAAGGGATTTGCTCCATCCTTCAGTAGTCTGTCAGTTTAAATTGTAGTCATGTTGGCCTGACATTAGATTACACAAAGGCACTGTTAGTCATATCCATATTCATTGACTAATACTTATTTGTAGATTTTACATCATTTCTGATGTGCAAAGATCTACAGTGTACATTTACAGTGTATGCCAAAATCTTGAAAAAGATTGAGTGCACCAAGTCAGTTTTTTTCATCAGTGAATGTCTAACAACCACCAACAGCCACTCTTGGCTGGGAGCTATAGTTTAAATATTCATTGTTTTCATTTGGCCAATTGGAGGCGTGTTGATAAGTTGCTCGACTGTCTTTAATTAACAATGGAAAGTGCCACTGGTAAGATCTTGCTGTACAGGCAAAACCATTAATTATCTCTTTAACTTCACACTTCCAGCTGAGCAACAAAAGGAAGACTATCCCAGTACAGTATCTGGCTTTGTAGGGCTATGTGCCAAGATACCTGCTTGGAAAAATGATGTAGTAGTATAGGCCAATTACAGACAAGATACTCTTTCCTTTGCAAAACTAGCTGGAAAAAAGGTCTTTCCCTAGTGTTTAGTGGTACAACATAGTAATTATTCCTTTCAATAGTTTTCAATATTTCAATATTAGAATTCTTTTTGAATAACTCCTGTACTGTACTCAAGCCAGCATTTTCTTCCATGAACATTTTTTTTTTCTTACTTGTTCCATTAGCTGTCTCCGCTATGTGATGCTGACGCTGTGATGTTCTCCGCCCTCCTTCCCCAGGTGGATCCGATGGAGCTGGAGGCCGACTCGCAGTCTCAGGGCAGCGCCACGTGGCTGGTGGACTCCAAGGACTCCAAGCGCACCATCAGCACTAAGTACGAGACCACCATATTCTGAGTGGGGCACTTCCTTTCTTTCTCCTCCCTCCTCCTCCTCCTCCTCCTCCACCCTTCCACTTCTCCTGCCTCCACCCTTGATGCCGCCCCCCCCCCCCACCCCACCCTCAACCCCCACCTTGACCTTTGACCCTTGACCCTTTAGCTCTGTGCCTTCTCACTGTGACTCTGCCCCTCCTTCCCCTTGGCAAAATGGACCTGTTTTCCGTTCTTCCTCTTCTTCTTCCTCCTTCTCCTCCACCTCCTCTCCATCTCTCGCCCCCACCCCCTGCGCCAACTGGCTCCTTCCTCCTAAGACTGCTGGACCCCTGCAATATGACATCACATTCGCTCGCCCGCCCGCTATCTCTCTCTCTCTCTCTCTCTCTCGTTTGTCTCCTGTCCTCCTCGCTCCTGTTTGCGCTTGGTTCAGCTCGGTTCTGCTGAGTTCCGCTTGGGTCTGCCAATGCCTCTGCCTCTGCCTGGCCCTGTTTTGCGTCTCTCCTGGCTGTTCTTCTTTAGAACCCACCGCAGCCAACCATCGTCCAACTAACTGGACTCCGCCTGTGTCCATGCCCCCTCCCCCCCTCCCATGTCCCTCCTCTGCCGACCTCTAACACTGACTGCCATAGAAATTACCCCCCAACCCCCCCTCCCCAAAGCTACATCCAGAGGACATTGACCCTTGCTAGCTTGCTCCTCATTTGGGGCCTCTACAGAATGTATGGAGTTGTACATCATCGTGTGATACAGAAATGGCAGTAGGCGTCTGTGCCCAGATAGCATACATCCGCTCGCATCCAGTGTCTCTCCCTAGTGCCCTCCTCCCCCCCCACCTCCCCCATCCTCCCTGACTGGGCTTGGCCACCATCTGCTCCCATCAGCATGAAGTTCTGAGTCTCTTCTCCTGACTTCAGAGGCACAATGTGATACATCAAAACCCAATTGGGAGACTCATCACCTGACAGATGTTTTTTTTTCTGTCTTTTTCTTTTTCATAGCCTACTTTCAACAATCCCTGAAAGTTGATTGATCGAATGCCAAAGTACCTAAAGCTGTGCTAAGAGCTGGTGTGACGGCTAGATGGGCACTGTTGCACTGAATCAAACGGCAAACCTCCCCAATGCCTTTATCCAATCTCTTCCACTTAACCAATCATCCTGCCTACCTGTCCTGCATCATCTAACAGTCAGCCACCGTCATCCTGTCCCCTAACCAAAAGCTATCGCAGTACTCCTGCCTTTCTATACTACCTAAAGAGCAGTTGCCTCCCTTCTTTTTTGTGTTGCAGGAGATAAATACTTTTTTGTTTTTGTTTTTTTTTAGTGATGCAATCTTGTTTTTCCCTCTTTCTGGTGCTTTTCCTGTCTATGCCAGGCATCGGCCACTGTGAGGCGCTCTGCTCTTCAACCACCAATTTTCTTCTTCTGCTGTCTGAACTCTTGAGATCTGATGGGTCAAGACGAGCTTGAAACTACAAAAAAAAAAGAAAAAGACCAAAAGGAGACAAAGGGAAAAAAATACATCTGGATAATGGAAGGGATTGAAAAACAGCCAAGGAAAAATATAGACAGAACAAAAATGCTTAAAAAAAACTGAGAACTGATATTTTGTTTTTGAGAATGACTCTTGGTCACGTCTGTGGAATCTAAAGACGGGGAGGGGAGTCTCCCTGATACTTTTGCGCACAGCAAATGAACACTAATCCGGATCTCTGCCATGAGAACCCAGCCTAAGGCGATCTGTGTGTGTGTGCGACTGTGTTTATTTGAAGGGACTCTCTGACAGACTCCCAATACATCCCACATAGAGTGGAAGAAGAAGAGGGGGGGGGGGGTGGCTGGAGGATGGGCTCACTGCTCATGTCCTTCGAGACTTTGTGCAACTCTTTGTTTCTCTGCCAAACGGAGAGGTTAGCTTAAGCACTGTGATGAGTCGAGCCTTTCGGTAAGAGCTCAAGTATCAAACTGGGCCTTAGAGGAAGTGGTGTATTTACAAACAGCAGCAGCCTCTGGGGTCTCCATTGTGCCAAGCAGATCTGGCAAACGTCTGGTGGGTCAGCATTTGATCTGGACCAGAACCTTCTCAGAGTTTTCTGTTATCTCTACAAGGTCCATCTGCTTGAGGTGCACTTGGGTTGTGGAATGCAAGTTTGTAGCATTTTTTTTATCGTTGTTTCCCCTTGTTCTCATTGTTGAAATACTGATACAGGCAACTTTAAATTGCATTTTGAAGCTGGATAGAAAATACACCTAGGATTTTGGTGAAGTAAAACTGAGACAGTTAGCACGTTCCTAGCTAACAGTTTGCAGCTATATTCAATGACATTACTGTTCTTTGATGCAAGCCACCATCCACCCACTAACTAGAGAAAAAAATCTGGAATTGGGCTTTGCTAGTAAGTTAACAAACTAGCATTTTAGCAGTCACCTGTGTGTACATTAAGCTTATCTGATGCCCTTAAGTAATACATCTCTAGTTAGAATCTCTAGTCAGAATCACCTTGCATATGTGGATGACTGTGCGTCATGGATCAGTTTCTAGGAGTGGTTGTAATCTGGTCGGTGAAAGCTAGCATTTAAACATTGAGCCTTGTCTCCAAATGAGCTAGCCAATCAGTTCCTCAGAGCAAAGCCTTAATGAACTTCAGTGCACATGTAGCAATCATGCATGCCTGAGTGCTTCAGAAGTTTTATTTGTCTATACGGCCAAATTAGATTTGTGCAGTTTGTTGACAATGAAATGGTAGGCTAATTATCTCAAACGCCGGATGTTAACATTAATGACTGTTAAGAAAGTTGACCCAAGAATCTCTTCTTCTTCTCGTTTTTCACTGTAACCTTCTCACCACTTTTTCTTCCCCCCCTGGTAACATCCATTCTTTTCACTTTCTAAACAGATTTTCTTTTTGCTAAATTTGCTAAATTTGATATGATTTTTAAACCCCAATTTTATGTTTGTTTGTATGTGTGTGTGTGTGTGTGTCCTTCCCTAGCTGAAGCTGCATTGGTGTGGGAGAGGTGAACAGTCTGCATGTTGGCGGGGGTTGTTGGGGTGGGGTTGGTTTTGGTGTCAGAAGGGTAACCAAAATAACCCTGTTGGCTCCACCAACGCCCGGAGTGTAAACCCTCACCAGCTGTCTCTACAGCAGTTAAAGGCATTCATATTCAAACACTGACAAAGACTGAGAGGAGTCACTCCATCCATCTCCCCCTTCAACCTCCACCCTCCTCCATCTTGATCCAGCCTCTGAGAACAAAACACAACACAAACTTAAGGAAGGAACTGCCATGTTAGTTACCCAGAATCCTCAGGGTCAGGTGCATCTGCAAGCATGTATTGAACACTAACTTTGCTGACGTTAACCCCCCCGGGAAACAGCGGCATGACTGTCATCACAGCTCCCATCGAGAGCTTGGTGTGACTTCACCCTCATCACACAGGCATACTCATCTCACCCTCCGCATTCACTGGAGAATGGACACAAGCGCTCATTCCCCCCTCCAACTGTTTAGGTGGAAACAGGGAAATTAAAAAAAAAAAAAAAAAAAAAAGCCTCCGGGCCACTAGGTGGCAGTATGACAGAGCGCTTCATGTCATATTAGATATTCTGGGCATTCCTTGTAAATCAATGTGAATTGATGATAAAACAGCCTTGTTTTATTTGTTGGAATAGTCAAACGCAATGCAGCTGTCTTTAAATATAGAGTACATCACAAGTGATAAAATGCAGAGCAACTTCTCATGATTGGATGATATATCTGAGTGAAATGGTGAAGACAAGCTGTTCATACCACCTGAAATTTGTCCATTTCCTGTCATGAAGAGAAAGGTACGATGTTTCATGTCTGTGATATAACATAGGATTATTTGCCACCCTGTCTAAATACCTGTGCAATACTGGACTGTAAGTGACATTGAAAAGTAGCACTAACAGATTGCATCTGCACCAACCCCTCCCTGAGTGCATTGGTTCAAATGTCATTCAAGACATAAAAAAATATACCCAGCACTCCTGGATTAATTTCTTATACTTACAGGAAAACATGTTCATGATTTCATCTAGACATACGTTATTGAGTTGAGTAAACCGTCATCATAAATTAAACAAGGTTCATCTTTGCTCTCTGAGACCAGTTGACATCACTGACCATGACTTCCTGGATGGATGCATCTTGGCTTTTATATAAATATATATAATCATGTCTTTGTCATGTTTTAGTGAGTTACTCATCCGGAAGCCAGGTGTCCATCTAATGAAATGGGGAACTTAAAAAAAAAAAAAAAAAAGAAAGAAAGGAAGAAAAAAAGAAAAGAAAATATAAGATAGAAAACAAAAACATGAAAGCGAAGAACAGAGCCAAGAGAATAGTGTTGGGGAGGGAAAAAACTTCACTGAAGCCAAACAAGTCCATGCAAATGTGTTTCCTGAAATGCAGTTTTGAACAGTTCTGAATGCGACTCTTCTGTTGATTGATTGCCTCTTTTTGTGGTACGTTTGGATGTCTGAGGTACAGCGCATTCAGCACGTGCTCTGAAGCACGGCTTTGTGCGCGCACCCCTCGTGGTCCTGATCTGGGGGTTTGCACCTTTGCTTATCGCCATAGCAACTACAATGGGACTGAAAAGATTCTATTGATGACTATGATGATGTATGATGCGAACATATGCTAATGGGATTGTAAAATAGCCTCAAGCGATCTGTATTTTGATACTTGAATGATTCTGATTTTATAGATATCTATATATATGTATATGTATGTATGTACTGTATGTACAGTCTGTAATGTTTTTTTTTCTTTGTTTTTTTTTTTCGGTTTGTTTGTTTCATTTGTCATGAGCCGAGGGAGGACAAAGTCTTTTTAATGCGCAACATATCATGAATAGCTAATTATTAACATTCGACTGAGAGTACCTTATACACTCTGGTGGACCTCACTACAGGAACTGAGAAAAGAAAAGAAAAAAAAATGTAAATAATCTTGGGCTTCCAGTCTTTTTTATGATTATTATTTTTCATAATTGTACGACTAATAAATGAAGAAATGCCATCTATAATGCCTTGTGTCCATTTCGTCGTCTTTAAAAACACATTGCCACTTTGTTGCCTACATGAATTAACGATGGTTTAGTAAGTATTGTTATGCATTCATAAACTGTTGGTTGTATAATATATCTAAAGATCATGGAATATTGCTCCGCTTTTACTCCCTCTGATATACAGGTATCTTGGCTATTTGGAGCTCATGAGCCCAGTAACATTTTTGATGTGTGCTTTTGTGTGGACTTCATATGAAGCGACTGTAATTAGTTCTTTGGCTTTTTTACATGGATTACTCATATACACTTAACATTAGCGTAACAGTCAGATAAATTCTTTGGACATTTTAACAAGGCATTCTGGCATTAAAGAGATGCCTCTGTTTATAGAATATTCAGTGTGGAATAGGTGAAGCTTCAAACTTAATAGTATTTTACAGGGACTATCCAACCTGTTTCTTAGGCCTATCCGCAAGGTGTATTAGGCCTTGTTCATGTGTGGGTTTAAGAAATACGACACAAAGTTTGTTTCCTTAGTTCAGAGAGGGTTAAACTCGGGTGGTCATAGCAGCTTTCTTTTTGACAAGTGGAAGATCAACTACATGAACATAAATGGGATGAATAATGGATATTCTTTGTGATATAAATGTCAGACAAGTTATGCATGGAGATATTCATCTTTTCCAGTGCAAGGGTTGTCCTAGAGTAATGACTCTGGAGTGTGGGTGATGGATGTGTTTTCTGGAAGACTGCTGGGAGTTAGAATGCCTCTCTTTGAGGCTGTCTCAGGCGGTCTCAAACTCATCTTAGGGCCCGACGTGTGACCAGCATGGCAGAGGTTTGTGCCTGTGGTGGCACCAACGTCATAGCTACAATTACTCACTGGAAAAAAAAAAAAAAAAAATCATCCATTTATTCTGCTCTCTCATGGGCAAATGTATCTCCTCATTGAGAATCTGTTCATCTGTGTCTAATCACACTTAAAAAAGAGCTGTTTTTCCCCCAAAGGGTACAGCTGTACTCTAAAGAAAAGTCTCATTCGAAGGTTTATGTAACCACAGTCACCTCTGTGACTTGCCAGTGTTGGTTTTCATTGTGTGCCTTCTCAACCCTCCTCTATCTAATGCAGCCAAACTTGACCACAATGAACAATTATTCTAAAGTAAATGTCAGGCTTGCACATATTTCATTTGTTTATGAGTGTTTTTTTATATGTTTTGTGTTTTTAATGAGGTCCAGCTCTGTAAACTAATAATCATCCAAGCTGTACAGGCCTATAAGCATGGCTAAGTCTACAAAGTATTTTCCCAGTGTTCTGAATTAAGTGCATGGCATCCACACATAGGAGTTGATCTGTATAAATTCAGCCAACCAGAGACAATACAAGAGCAAAAGAAATGCATCGTCATACATTGTGGAATTAGATGTAATATCCAGTGATGGCCACTAGGAGGCAGTGCTTTTCAACAGCCTAGATGTCAGCTGAGAGGTCTTGGAAAAAATATGGAGACACTTAAGTTCAGACATAAATGGAGTCATGTGAGCCTTTCAAAATCTAATTGACTTTCATTAGACTGTGACAGCATTTCTTAAGTAGCGGCAAGTCCTACTTGGACACCCAGTCTGTAGAGATTGACTGTGGTTGAAGTCGTGACATTAAAGTGCTCAGTATAGTTTAATTGAGCGCAGTAGGCCCATGCATCCTTCATTCATTACAAACTCATTTGCAGCACAGAGCAGCTCTCGAAATGAATGAGTATGAGTCTTTAAAGTCTCATAGTGAGCTTTTGGTTGGTGGGTGTGTGCGTGCGTTTGTGTGGGGCTGACTCTCAGTCCTGCTCTCACTCCTGGCTCCTGTTTCCCCACTCTGATTTCCATGCTAGATTAACCAGCCACAGGGACATGCGAGACCCTTCGTCATGAAAACATTAGGCTGCCATGGGAGACCATTTACTGGACTGCAGTGAAGCCAGCTGTTGCAGACAACAGCAGCAGCAGAGAGAGAGAGAGAGAGAGGGGGGGGGGGCTGATCAGCTTTCACTGAGAACAAATAAGGAGCTGCTGGTTTTTAGAAACTAATTGCTCTTTGTTTTACTGCCTTAGCCTAGATTGAAGTTCATTTGATCTGAATCTAAATAGTTTTAAGAGTTTGTATGGAGATACCCAATCAATATGTGATCACTAAGAAATTACATCTTGTAAAAAAGCATAAAAAAATGTCTTTGTTTACGTCGAGTCAGAGACCACTCTTGCTTCTTGGCTGTTCATGCCCAACTCCAACATTGTGAGCTGTTCATGTAGGCTAGAGATTACCGCTAAGATGCTCAGACATAGCTTGTTGTTTACTACAAATGGCATGGCAGACAGTCTCAGAGGAGGGTGTAGGTCATTCCTTGCTACGTGTCCAGTGTCCAGGAACACGTTCAGCTCATTAAGTGCTTAAGGCGCCGAGACTTTCGCTCTTTGCTGAAGGTGCTTGCTGCCGTCCCGCTGGCATGTGACCAAGCCCACAGCTGCGCAGGTCACCCAGAGTCAGTCAGTCAGTCAAGCAGGCAGGCAGGCAAGCAGGACCTGCCCGCTCCACTGACCACTGTGATACACCCCCCTCACACACACACACACACACACACACACACAGACGGACAGACATGTCCAGCTCGGCTTATGGCCCAGGTGTCATGCGTCGTGCTTCTTAAGAGTCTTAGTCAGGCCCTCTCAGTGGACGAGCCTTGACCTGGCCTGCTGGGAAGGAGAAGCAGGGAGCTAAGAAGAGTGATTGTGATTAACCATTTCATGGGTTCATTGGTTGTCAAGGGAGCTAGAGCACAAATACAGAAGCAGAACTAGAGCCATACTGCTGCTAAAAACTACCAGAACAACAGTTGCTTTTGAACCAAACAACTTCAGAGGGTCACCAAACCCCGGGCCAAATAGGTGGCAGACCTGGGTGAGTTAACATGGTGGTAGTGGAGGTAAATATAATGTAAGACCCTTGAGTCTTTATTATCAAAACAAGCAGGCTACTCTATTGCAGTTTATTATACGGCTCTTCAGAATGCTGTGGGAACTTCCGTTCACTTTGAATGGGCCTATTGTAGCTTAACAACTACTGTAGTTCAACACAAAAGTTGAGTCAAGAACATCAAGTCAAGAACATTAGCACACATTCAGTATATGGATTACCTGTAATGTATATGTCAGTTGGCCGTATGCTTCCAGGTTTGACCCTAAACATAAACCATGGATATTCACGAAAATGAGACAGAGCTCAGAGGATAACTCCCATGGAGAGGACAAACATGGCCACTGGAAGCACTGAAGAGTCTGTCCCTGCAAAGTCATACATGATATATATATTTTTTTATTTCTGTACTAAAGAGAAATGTTCACACACAAATGACTCAGGCCTTTTTCTGTGAAATGGCTAAATGACAAACCCTGTTAATTTTTCAGACAGAACAATCTCGGAGTTTATTTTACAAATTAATGGATAGTTCTTCAAACACATTTCAATTACGCAACATACAATAACATACACTCTGCTCCCAAGTGAACCTTATAAAGTGTGCTTACAGCAATGACTACAGTAATCTAGATAGTTTCAGTATATCAGATATATTAGGACATCCGAATGATGATCTCCTTTGGGGTAGGCTATAGAGCTTGACTGTATATTTACTTATAAATACATCATTAAACCTAAAACTTAATATGAAAAAAAAATATTTGTACAGAGAATAACATTTCTGGCATTTCTACGATCATTTTATGTGTATATTTTGAAGGGATTTACATTAAGGCATCTACTGAAATAACGTGTTACAATGCAACTACACATAGCATATTTATATCTATGCATTATTTGATATATATATATTTACAGTATATAACTTTATCGCTGTCACTTCTATCATATATTTAATAATAATCATTATCATTAAAGAATTATTGATTTGAATATGAGAATGATATGTACAAAAAAACATTCATACAGCATATAATATGTAATAGCGTGTAATAATGCTACTGAATGTACTGTATGGTAAGAAAAAAAATGGTCCTTGTATGGTCCAAAGTCCTCACAAGCATACACACACACACACACACACACACACACACACACACACACACGTGTGTGTATTATTCAACAACCCCCAGTGCTAAATCCAGCTGTTGTAGGTAATCGAATTGCAGCAGAACTCGACACGATTCATCTGTTCAGTGTCTTTCCACCCTTCCTTAAAGATTGCCCTGAATTTCAGAGTGGTGCCAGGCTTGGGTTTCTCAGGACCTGTGGGAATGCAGTCAGCTGTGTGTGTGTGTGTGTGTGTGTGTGTGTGTGTGTGTGTGTGTGTGTGTGTCTATGTGTCTGTGTGTGTGTATGTGTCTGTGTGTGTGTGAGGTTTCAGGGTGAAGGGGGTGGTGTTGAGGGTTAACAGACCAGGGGGGATAGCTGACTGCGAGAGCCTCATTACTAAGGGGCGGAGCTGCTCTTCACCGCAGCTGCTGTTGGGCAGTCGTGTGGGCGGAGCCTGCACTGGGCGTGGGCGTGGTGGAGGTTGGAGCGAGAGGGCCGAGCAAAACAGGAGGTCAGAGAGCGAGAGGTGCAGTCACAGGCGCCGTCCCTCTGGGGAAACAAACAGGGGAGCAGGAAAAGGCTGTCAGGCTACAACACACCTCATGGTCACATCTCAACTCTGTCTACTGTCTACTGTCTACTAGCCCACAGAAACACTTTTATTACCTCTGCCAAGGAGGTTATGTTTTCACCGGCATTTGTTTGTTTGTTTGTTTGTTTGTTTGTTTGTTTGTGATCCAGAACACAATACAGAACTTGTATTGCATCAGTGACCCTATATTGCGGAGGTCTGTGCTCTCCGGATGCTTTTCTAGCTTTACAGTTTGTATTAACAGGGAGGCTACACTGGCAAAGACGAATCTGTCGGAACAATTACCTTCCACTATAATCAATGGATCTGGCTACACCAGACACGGCAATGCAGCGAACATTCAAAAAAATAGCCCATTCTTATTCATTATATTTTTGACGTAGCTTGACTTAACATACTGTAACTTAAAGGAAAAGTTCGGTGTGAATCAATCAATAGCCCTGTTGTTCAAGGTCACCAAGTGCTGTCTGTAGGAAAAAGAATGAGAGAATTTGATAAAGCGTAGTCCCAGATACTGAACCGGCAACTAACATTAAGTGAATGGGGCATTGTGAAATGCTTTCAGTTTCATGCCCCATTCACTTACCAATAGTTGTTGGCTTGTAATTCGGTCTACATTGCATCAAATGTTCTGTTGTTGTTTTTTTTTTGCTAGAGACAGCATTCAGTGGCCTCTAACAACAGGGCTATGGATTGATTCACACCAAACTTCTCCTTTAACATGACTTGACGCATCCAGTGTAGCCCTAGGGTGAATGGTCCTAAACTCTTTCTGGGTGGTCCATATTGTATCCTGTACGAGAATGGGTGAGGTTTTTCAGCTTGCTGTGCACAATAAAAAGGTTCAGACACTTTTCCAGGCCAGAGTTTCTGTACTGGGTAATTTCATGCGTAATGGGGGTTTTTACGGCTCTCTTGAGGGCAGACATTGTGCTTGTCACAAGCCATGGCCTTAGAGTGAGTTGAGCAGTTTTTGGAAAGCTGCCTTTATGTTGCTTTCCCCCAGGAAAAGATAAGTACTACGTCAAACTGTGTACATGCTGAACCTCTAGGGGACGATTCTGTGTGTCCTTACATGCAAGCTCCCTCGTAGGGCAGGGCAGAAAAGGACACCTGGTCACAGATTTACCAGATCTTCAGAGAATCTTTTTTAAGAAATCAGTGTGTAAATTCATGGATATGCCATCTTTAAACATGAGTCCATGACACTAATATACCCTTTTGTCAACTCAGCCAACTGAATCTCATGGTCCGTTAGCTGTCCATTGAGTGTGTGCATGTGCACACATATGCTCTCTACTGGTTATAGAAAATGGAAATTATCATAAATTTGTCTTTAACCAAACAGTCATAAATCCTTGCTTAAGAATCACAGCAAACAGGGTCATAATTTGACTATAAAAGTCTACAAACATACTGTACGTAGAATCACAGACGTTCTACGTTCTACGTAAATGCTCGAAAGATTTAAAATGGGGAAACCTACTCACCTCCAGTGTGCCAATGGCAGTGTTCTTGTCTTTGCTGGCGGGAGCTTTGCTGGCCTGGTTCTGGCTCTGAGTCTGAGTCTGTGTCTGGCTCGTCTCCTCCTTCTGCCCCTGCTTCATGAACCTCCTGTTGACGATCTTTGTCACGCTGTCGCTCCTGACCAGCGGAACCCTTGAAGCCGGCCTCTCGGCCTTCTTTGAGCCAATGCTGTCCCTCCTGACTGGGGGTGCTCCGGGCTTCTCTCCCGCTCCAGTCGCCAGCTTGTCCCCCCGACCGCACACGTTACGCAGGAACTCTTGGACCAGCCCATAGCGGTGGACCACGGCTTTGCGACCACCAGCTGGCTTGTCTGTGTTTCCTGCTGTGGCGGAACCAGTTCTACTGGTTGTGGAACGAGCCCAGGCGGAACCCATCGAACCCCTCTGGGACAGACCCCACAAGCCACGTTCCTTGGAGGTCTCCAGCCTGGATGAGTTTGTCAAGGAAGAGGATGAGGAGAGCGAGGACGAGGGGAAAGATGAGGTGGGTGAGGGAGAGGAGGAAGAGGAGGAGAACGGCGAAGATGCTGAATGCCGGCGGTAAAGCTTCGGCGAGGTGGAGCACGGCGCAAGCTTCTCCGTCCGCCCGCCAACCCGCTCCAGGGACGAGGACATCGGCTGGGCACGGGTGGACACCAGCGAGGCTGTGGTGCCACGTGGTGACCAGTACTTCCCGGCCGAGACGCCTCGGACCCCATCCGTCTGCATGCCCGTGCTGACCGTGTGGGCCTGCGACAGCGGCCGGCTCTGGGGCGCAGCCCCTGGAGTCTGGCTCCAGGCGTCCTTCATGAGGCCTCTGCCCCTCTCCAGAGAGCTCCCCCTGCTGGCTCCACGCACGCTGGCCGCTGTCATCTCCTTCATGTCATCGCTCAGGTTGGCCGACGCCTGCAGGGGCCCAAACGGTAGGAGTGAGGCGGATGGCAGTCCGGGAGGAGGATGGAAGCCGCAGGGCAGCCTGCTAGCGCCCCCTGTGGGACTATTACCACCACCACCACCACCACCACTGCACTCCAGCATGTCATGGAACTCCAGTGGCAGGCCACCCTGGTAGTTCAAAGACCCAACACCACCCTCGTCTCCTCCTCTGTTCCTCAACGATCTGGGCAGGAGAGCTCCAGTCTGCTTCTCCCTTGTCTTCCCTTCCACATACGCGTCCTCTTTGTCCCACGTCAGCTTGGACAGGTGGACCCTGCGGGCGGATGGGGGGCTGTAGTAGATCCGCAGAGAGGTCTTCTCCGGGGCTGTGTGGCTCCTCTGGTCCGACTCCTGCTGGAGGTCCAGCCCAGGGAACCTGGGGGGCATGATGGGGCAGTCCCAGGTCTTATAGGCATCAGGCTGGTCCAGCATTGCTGCCTCCTGGCTGAGGTAGAGCCAGTTTTTGTCAGAGACATCAGGCTGTGTGGGCTTGTGTTTGTTCCTGTTGGAAATATCACAAATAAAAATATGAATATGCAATAGCAAAGATCAGGCGGTCATTTCTTGGAGGCATTGAAATGACAGTATAGTACTGTAATACGGTGAGAAAGAAAGAGTGTACTGTGTGTACTGTGTGTAAGTGGCTCTGCTATTACAAAACAGAGAAGCATGCATGTATGTACGTTTCCATGTTTCGCATGTATGTACATATGTATGTTTCCAGCAGTAAAAAACAATAGATCCATTTCAATGAAGAATCTGACCTCTCTGTCCCGTAGGATCGTCCATTGTCAGCCAACTTGCCCCCGGAGGACTGAAAGAGAGCACAAACCGCTTTAGTTGCATTGGGCTGAAAAAATGCCTTGGCAGCTCGTCCAGGGATCAGTGCATGTAAATGGCTCAAAGTGACATGACCGGATTTGTAGCCTTCAAAAGAAGCCAACCCAAATTACCATTGGGGCTCCTCAGCTGCGTTGAGGAGGAGAGATGGGGAGGAATCTCATTTCGTCCACTTGTGGGGTAACCCACTCATTTTGAGCATTTATGGTTGCAAAGTAATCAAATGAAAAAATCTGCCTCAGGAAAACTGTGTCAGGGACGAAGGGAGGAGGAGGAGGGATTATGATCCTTGGGGTAAATATTAAAAAAGAGCAACACACAAATCCATGGCCAGGAACTATTTCATCTCCAAAAAATAACAAGGATTTCGCAAAAACTACAAACTCATCAGAACAGAGACTACTCATACTACAGCAGTAAATTATATGTTGAATGGGATCAAGACCGCGCTTCTCTCTCTCTCTCTCTCTCTCTAAAAAAAAAAGAGCTGTTTCGAAACTCAAGTCAGATTCCCTCCAACCCATAAAACTCACACAGAGTCTGAGGCAAATGTGTGTGTGCTGTGGGTCATGGGCCCATGAGTGAAAGGCTAAAAGAGTCTGGGCTTCCTCCTTCATTTTGTTTGAACTTCCCCTTGATCCGTCAACTGCTCAGTTTCACTCGCTACGGTCAGTGCGGAAAGTCTAAGTCCCAGGCCTTGGCCGCAATGACCGGATTGGAGCTTACAGTATATAGCCCACTGCCCGCTCGGCTCCGCTGCAGCCCAAACAGCGGATTAGCCTAAATTCGAGGGGCACGCGACACGTCCGTCCTTTGATGGCTTCTCATGTACCTCCTCTGGGGCAGCCGAGTTCACTCGGGATTTTACTAAGTTTCTTACTGCCTGACTTACTGACTTACTTGGATGTAGAATTACCCATTTTGACTTTGGGGGTTTTCAATGTGGAAGCCCATGTGTAGAGGAAGTAAATCTGTTTCAACTGAGCTGATGATTTGAAGAGGCTATCAAGCATGCCTACAAGATTGTAAATGTAAGTAGACTTTCAACTGCAATCACACTGTAAAAGCAGCAAAGCAGCTGCGAAGCAGAAATCACCTCTATGTCCACATGCAGTGCACATAAAACTGGGACAGCAAGGAGACGAGATGGGAGATGAATAATGCAGATGTGGTGGAGGCAGCAGTGGCGGTTGTATGTCACTCTCTGATCACTGGTTGGCATCTAATGAAATTGTATCTACCTGGACTAAAGCATTCACCGAAATATTTTTCCCAATTATTATTCAGAGTAATGTTCAGAGACCAAAGGCCTCAGTGAACAGGTGTGTTTTGAGGTGCTTTTTGAAAGACACTAGTCCTATAGTCTGATCAAAGGTTGGCTCTAGTTCAATTACTAAATCTAATGATAATATATCTACCTGGAGTAAAGCATTCACCAAAATATTTTTCACAGTTATTATTCATGCTTTATGCTTTTTGAAAGACGCTAGTCCTATAGTGGCTAAAATGAAGAGAGATGTTGTTGTACCTCGGCCATCTTGGCCTGGTTGCTATGGTGAAGGCCCTGGTGCTCCATCTGCAGCTGGTGCAGGTACTCCAGCAGCTCCTGCTTCTCGCAGCCCCAGTTACGCTCGCGCACCTTGATCTGCCGCGTCAGCTCCATCACCGTCGCGTATGAGTCGGCCAGCAGGTGCTGCAGCTTCTCCACGTGGTCCCGCTGCAGCGCCACCTTCAGGTCTGGCAGGTTCTTCATTGAAGCCTTGCTGGCTGTGCCCTCCAGCTGAGGAAAAAAAATCATGTAAGGCATAAGCATGTGACTAACTAGAAGGCTCTTCATTGAGGCCTTCCTAGCTGTGCTGTGCTGTGCTGTGCCCTACAGCTTAGGAACCAAAATGCAAACATAAGGTATGACCATGTGACATGAATTGAGTTTCTGTGGTCTAGGCCTACAGTAACTGCATTCCTGTTCCTACAGTAACTGCATTCCTGTTCCTACGGTAACTGCATTCCTGTTCCCATATCAATAGAAAGAGTATTAAAGGTGTACTAAGTGAAAAAGCCATGTTTTTACCCTCACAAAAACCACAATGAAAGTGTAAATTACTTAGTTTAAGGTCTTTCTCAATGCTACCACTGCACATTTAGATTGTAACAAGACTAGTAACTACAATGTGAGCGTATCTGCTTGCAAGCAGCTGTAATGACTAACACTTGTGGACCTTAGCTAGACTGGAACTAGACTGTGGGAATGTGATTCATGAATAGGAGACATCCATCCATCATGTGGCGCAGTCAGTGTGTTGCTGGCGTTCAAGCCAAAGCCGTCACCCTCACCCTGCTGATGAGACTCCGGAGCTCACTCCTCTCCACCGCCCAGGCTGCTTTGGCATGGGCAAACTGCTGTGCCGTCTCCAGGCCCGCCCGCCTCTCCTCCTGCAGCTCAGACGACAGGTCCTGCATGGCTGCCTTCAGCTCGGCCACAACCATGTCCTCAGCACTGTCCACCTGAGGAGAGACAACGTGGTCTGTTACAGTAGTAGGAGTGTAGAGCATTAGCAGGTTTGGAGACTGACCAGACCACAGTCATTTTATGGTTCAACAGACACAGTCCTCTGGGAGTCCTGTCTGCAAGCAAATGGCTACTGTATGGTAGCTTGCACTGATAAGCAGCATACACTTTCTCTGAGTACAGCTGTGTGTGATTTAATTTTAAAGGAGAGACACGTGTGAATCAGTCAATAGTCTGTTGTTCAAAGTCACCGAATGTTGTCTGTACAAAAAAGAAGCAAAAAATTTGGTACAACACAGAGTAAAAATGAATAATAATCTAATGTTAACTGAATGGGGCATAGCAAAATGAAACTACAAATAAGTTACTGTGCCCCATTCACAGAGTGTTTGTTGCCGTTTCACTATTTGGTCTACAGTATGTTGTACCATTTTTTTTCTTTTTCCTACTGACCTCGTACAACAGGGCTATAGATTGATTCACACCAGATTTCTCCTTTAACTTTTGATTTTAGAAGCCAATTTCAACAGTAATCTGAATTTTCTTATGTTCACCATTTACATGATTATTCTTCCTTCTTAGCATCAGAGAAGTGTGCAAAGTCTCACTGGTTTCACCTGTTTGGGGAAGGGCTTCGGAGCTGTGGGGCTCATCTTATTGGTCTCCTCAGAGTCCGACACCTCCTCCCCCTCCATCAAAAGACGCAGTTTCTTCTGGCAGTCCACCTGAGATGATGCAGACTCTCAGTGACAATATCCTCTCCTCTCGGAGTCCATTAACATTCCCAGCCATCTATTTATGCCATCTCTGTGTTAACGCTCATGGCGTCTTCCAGCACTGACCTTTTCCTGGATACTTCCTCCCACATTTAATCAATCAGTCACAGAACATAACAAATGTCCACAGAAATGTAATCTTTCCAAGGACCATCTATTTTCCTTTGTCCTGGTTGAAGTTTTTCACTGGGGAACAATTTATTCCACTTTAGCTTGACATTTCATATTTCATCGCAGAGAACATAATCTGTCATTATCTGACAGGAAAAAAGGTTTTTTTTGGGCATCATCATGACAACTCCAGTTTATTTACTTTGTAAGAAGAAAATAAACTGTCATAGCATGTATCAATATGCCATTTTGATGTTATAGCTAATGGTAATACTATGACAGCTGTAAGTGGCGTTAGTTTATTTACTTTGTCAGAAGTAAATAAACTGTCATAGCACGTATCAATATGCCATTTTGATGTTATAGCTAATGGTAATACTATGACAGGTGTAAGTGCAGAGATTTGTTTTAGTGCATCTACTACTACAGTTGTATGACAGTATACAGTATATATATATGGGAAATTCCATGCAATACTGTCACATCCATAACACCAACACAATGGTATGATATATATGATGACAATTTGAACATTCACTCCACTTGGTAATATAACAAATGTTACGAAACTTTTAACATAATCATTCGCATCATACTAATACTATGGCATATATATTGTATTGTACATGCTATCCTCTGAACAGAGGGGTTTCTCTTCCTCTCTTCCTCATTCCTTACCTCAAAGAGGTCCTTGGCTTCCTCCCCCTGTCGCCACTGCTGCAGGAACCAGCGCAGCTGCAGGGTCAGGAGCACCAGGGTGTCCTGGTCGCACGGGCACCCCGGGGACAGGTCCAGCTTCAGCACCAGTGCCTCCTTCTGCTCCTCTGTGGGCTCTGGAGGAGGCGCCGGCTCACAGGATCCCCAGCTGTGGGCCTTCCTGGGCTCTGAAGCGTCCACTAGACTCTTCATGCGCTCGAGGAGAGCCTGTAGCTGGAACGGCAGACGCTCCAGCGCGTGGGAGAGGGGGCGGAGGATAGGGAGGTCCCTGGGACGCGGGTGAGGGTGAGGGAGGGGGAGGGCGTTTGGTGAGTGGTGGTCCACCTCTGGCTTGGCTAAGTACGGGGACAGTGGTGGGGTTTTCTGGTTGGAGCATGGCGATAGGCCATTTTTGGCGGGAGCGGCTCTTAGGAGGTCAATGGCCGAGCTGACCAGCAGAGCCTGATCACGAAGAGCCAGAAGAGTCTTCAGGTCTTTCAGGCCAAGGTCTGAGTAAGAGCTCAAAGGGTCAGCACCATTTTTCTTCAGCTTTTCCTGTTCCCCTTCGCCGGGATTCTGGCAGAGATGAGGAGCCTCCACAGAATCCCCTCTTTCATCCGTTTGTATTTGTTTGGTAGCCAGTGTTCTAGATGCACCCTGTGAAGTGTCCTTCTGACTGACAGCAGTCTGCCTTTCGCCCGCTTCAGGTCCATTCACACACACTGGCACAGCGAGATGCTCCCCTGCCCCCTCCATCGGCTCTTCCTCCTCCTCTCCTCTTCCTCCTCTTCTTCCTCCTCCTCTCCTCTCCCTCATTTCGCTCATTTCTGCCCGCAGGCCACGGTTCTCCACCTCCAGCTCCACGATCCGCCGGCTCAACAGTGTCGCCTCCTCCTCCACCAGCCGCAGGTGAACTTTGACCTCTGCCTCGCGGGCGAGGGGTGAGTTGGCCATGCCGTCCGACACCTGGGTGCTGTCGACATCGCCGTAGAGCAGGCGGTACTTTGCCAGCTCCTCACGCATGGTCTCGTTCTCGGCGGCCATCTTGGTTAGCTTCTTGCACATGAGCGCAGACTCCTCTTTGGCAAAGTGCAACTGGCACTTCAGATCAGCACTGTCGTCCTGTAAGGCAAATACATGAAGATGGTGTATATGTACTACCATTTGCAAATCATTAGCGGGGTCACTTAATCCCTAACCAACAATAACATTTGCGAGCATGAGTATACAGACTGTATACATTTTTAAAAACTTCCTCTCATTTTCTTTCCACCTTGTATAAACTTGCCTGTACTGCATATGCCTGACTTTAGCATTTAGGTACAGTATGTCTCTCAATAGCTCCCATTGTTTCCACTAGAAATCAGAGCAAAGCAGTATAGAGCTGGACTGGAGAAGTCATCAGATTCACTCTTTTTTATGCGTGAGCATCATTTACCTGTGGGGACAGCTTCTTTTCAGGCTTGGCAGATGCTGCCCTCAAGCTTCTCCTCCTCGAAGAATTCTGTGGAATCAAATTATCAGAGTGTTCAAAGGGGTGCAGTGTGTTGAGGACTGAATGAATTTGATTCATAGATATGTGTAATTAACAATTGCAATCAAGCACAAGGGTGTCTTTGTAGAGCTACTCAGCTGTATGACAAGATAACACAGAATCTTTTGATTCTCAACGTATTACTCATAGTAGAGGACAGTCTACTAGTAGGCTATTCATTAAGGAATACTGTCTCTTAAGAATGTTCTCTTTCTGTGCGTGTATTTGTAATGGTGAACACGGCGTATAGGTTACGGGCTTAAATAAAAGAAATATGGAAACGTGGAAATGAAAACTCGGTGTGATCCCCAAACTCCAGTATCTCTCCCTCTTGGTGTCCCATAAACGTGAGAATGGGGTCAGCTTTGATAGGAGCGTCTGCGGGGATATCACTCACCCCCATAGTCTCCAGAGAGACTCGAGTGTCAGTCCCCACTCCTACACACTCTCAGATCGAGTAACTCAACAATTCTGCCCACATACCTCCTCTCACACAAAACCAGGTCAGTCGCTCAGGGTGCTTTTATAGAGGAAACAAAAGGATGTCCAAACGTATGTGTGCAATGCTAAACCATTTCATTCGGACGGATTCTCTCTTTAACGTTCCCCCTTTAAAACAACAGATGACCGGCACCGCCAAGCGCAGTAACTCCGAGCTCATTCGAGCAAAGCATCTCGGCGGTGCTGAATATGACAGGAATGTTTTATTGGTGTCAGTCTCTCTGTCTCTGACCTTGTCTGGGCCTTTGAGCGTGGGGTTCAAGAGGCCCAATAACAAGAGATGCCCACACAGCCCCTGTGGGTGACATAAAAATAACTTTGGTGATCCAGTCCCACTGGGGACCTGCTACCTACTGTCATTTGGGCTTAGAGAAAATAGCCGTCTTAATTAATTTCCAGACTTTGGTCATTTAGCGGACTTACAGTATGACTACCCGAAGATTAGTGTTCACGGAGCCAGACAGGACTTGCTGGGCGTGTTACATGAATGCATGTTTTGTCTGCAGACTCAGAGGAGTTGCTGAAATGTTGGTAGTGGATGGTGGTGAAATCTGTTGCTTGGCAGGACTAAACCTAAAGGCTTATGGCCAGACCACCCTGTCCATGTCCCTATTTGAATCCCCCCTACCCCTGCTACACACACACGCACACACACACACACACACACACACACACACACACACATACTGAGAGGCAAATCCACTGAGGCAGTAGAAAGGTCTATACATTTTGAATTGTGTCAAGAGGTCAATCATTCCCACCCATAATTCACCTGAACGTTTGTCTGTTTACATAAAAATGCATTCTCTGTTCTGGGTTGGGGCAAGTTGAGTCATTCACAGTAATGAAGAGTCTAAACATTGTTCACACATTACACCACACATCAAAACTCTTTCTAACACCAACAGTATAGACACTAAATTGATTTACATTCAGCCAAACTAGCATACCACTGTTCTTTGTTATTGTTGTTGTTCTTGTTCTTTTTTTTAAGTCATAAAACATAGTCTCTGGTGTAGTGGTCATTGGCGCAGCATTGGGTAAGCGCTGTGTTAGACCTGCCCTGCCTGCCCTGCCTGTCCTGCCTGTAAGGATCAGAGGGGGGGAGCAGCTGTTTGAGATGAGCGGACTGAGGCTGAGCCGCTGCGATCCGCCCCTAAGCACCGAATCCTGGATTAAAGCTGAGCGCATGCAGGGGATGGGTGGGTAGGTGGGGTGGGGAGGGGAGGGGAGGGGAGATGGCCCAGCCACCGAAGGAAAACCCCAGGGCCCCGTTTCATTACAGACGAGGTAGGGAGGTTACGGGAGGAGGACCCAGGAGGAGGTAAAACAAAACCCAAGCTGACAAAGAGAGGGATACTGTCCTCTAGGTCATAATGTGGGCGCTGTGAGAGCTGCGTTTTACCAGAGAGTTTAGAGGGAGCGAGAGGGTTCAACGTTCGAGCACTTCCGTGTTCTTTTTTTGCAAGGGGGTTGGGGGGGTGAAATCCCCCCTTATGCAGACTACAATTACATGTAAATGACGTCGCTTATAGAACCGTCAATACTTTGAATCTTTGGTTTTACGACAGCAAGGGCAAGAGGCTGCTTCAGTGGTCACAGACTTTAATGCATGACTTTAAGAGTAAGGAGAAATCAATGTTTTCGCAATGCTATACATTTCAACAGTAATTACATATCTTGACCCATATTCAGACACATCTAAGTCCTTCAAGCCAAGGGAGCATCAGAAAAGGCTGGATGGATAGCCTCTTACTCATCTATTTTTAGACATTTCCTCTCTCTCTCTCAGTCTTTCTCTCTCTGTCTGCCTTTCTCTCTCTGTCTCTCTCTCTCTTTCCCTCCCTCTCTCTATCTTTCTCTTACTTTCAGTCTTTCTCTCCTTGTCTGCCTTTCTCTCTCTCTCTGTCTTTCTCTCTCTCTGTCTTTCTCTCTCTGTCTGCCTTTCTCTCTCTGTCTCTCGGTTCTCTCTCTCCTCTCTGTTTGCCTCCCCTCTCTCTCTCTCCCTCTCTCTCTCCCTCTCTCTCTCTCCCTCTCTCTCTCTCTCTCTCTCTCTCTCTCTCTCTCTCTCTCCCTCTCTGTGTGTCTTTCCCTGTGTATCTCTCCTTCCTTTCTCCTCCCCCCTAGGGAGACCATGAAGGGTGTCAGCTGTGCTTGCCTGGAACTCAACCCCTACATGCTATGCAGTGACTGCCCTGCCTTACAGCCAGCTGTCCACCACGCCCGTGGGTGCATGCCCCCCTGGTTCAAGGACACCCAGACCCCCTTAACTTACCGCCAATGGGGCGGTAAAAGGGCTGCCTGGTTTGGGCTGTGCTGTGCTGGCGAGTGGCATCGTGAAATTAGCTCACACAACTCCAATCCCTGCCCCAGCTGAGCTGACAAATACTGCAGAGGATCGTGTGAACTGAAGCACAGTGTGTGTCTTCAAGAAGTGGATGCTAACGTCTCAAGTTGACCCCGTTCACAAAGCCTGACCCCAAAGATTGTGACAGAAAGGATGGGCAACATGTAACGGCATGGCATCTGTGTTGCCTTAGTTGGACCTTACCATTAGCAGACCTTTTGCTCTGGCACATGACTTGAAATGTATATTTATGTCTCATTTGTCCAGCCTTAAAGTTAAAAATAATGTCACACAATGTGCATTATGTGTTTGATGTCTAATGATTGCATTAAAAAAGTAATGTTCTTTTTGTAAAGTCTTAATTCTTCAAAGGGGTTGTGAGTCGGATTAACTGTTCTTTTGTTCATATCTTGTATGAATCTCCCAAATTTCATTATTCTAGAAAGGTCAGATTTCTCTGTATCCCATTACAGCCTAAAAGTCGAGAAAATCCCATTACAAACATGTGCACTGAATATTGGTGCTATACTTGGTGCAACATTTTCTAACTGCTCTTCCTAGATCAATGGATATCTGAATTCCCAATGGGTTAAGTGTTTTTTTTTGTGATCAAATATTTTTACTGCAATTGCCCCAATGGGTTGAGTGTTGAATGGTGTATTATCCAACAGCTAGGTCAGGTCAAACCTTTATTAAAATCTGATTGGAGGAGACATATTCTACACATCACTGGGAGTGGAGTTATCCATGATATACCACAGGGTACAGCTAGTAATCACTTTGCATTTTCCATTGAGTTAGCCAGTTAGCGGATAGGAAGGGTCGATACCTCTCGGGTCTTGTCCATTTCAGTCTGCAGCACCTGATTGGCTACCTCCAGGTCCTGCATGCGTTCCCGCAGCTCCTCGTTCTCCCACTCCAGATGGGCCTTCTTCTTCTGCACGGACTCCAGCTCGCTGTGCAGACGCAGGGACACGCTCTTTGCCACCTGACAAAGAAGCCTTTATTCAATCACAGGTTCGCCATCACAGAGATATAAATAGATAGACTGCCCCCTCCAACTTCTTGTGTTTCTCTTTGCTTGCATGGCCTGTATTTACGGCATGTTTACAGAATTTTTGGTGATCCAGTTGTGTATGTGTGTGTGTGTGTGTGTGTGTGTGTGAGTGTGTTAGTGTAACTATGGTTTGTTTTGACCTGCGTTATTCATGATCTGTTGCAGCACTGAGACACAGTCCACATCCTTATGATGGGAACATCAATTACATAACCGCAGAGATAATTCTTAAGAAACCCCGGTGTTGTTCTGTTGCTGAGGTTGCTATGTTACAGTGCATGATTCTTCCCTCATGGCAGGACCGGGGCTAAGATGTCTTTGTAGTTTTCATGTGATTCTGTACCCGTGATGCTGTTTTCTAAAGGCTCAGAACTTTTCAGTTGTTTGTCCTGTTCTGTTCCTCTCAGGGACAACAGTTAAAGGTGGCATCTCCCATTTCCTGCTGCTGTGAGTTGTTGGATATGAGTTGGAAATGGAGGAAAAGACGAGTGAGAATTAAAGAGATTCAAAGTCTGATAGTAAGCACTTCCTGGGTGTGGATTATGCCTGATGGTTTGAAATTGAACCTGAGTTTTCAGATGGCAGGAGTTGGGTGGAGGTCACACTCACACACCTAACAAATAACCACACACACACACACACACACACA
>JASCQY010000173.1:16086942-16099181 GCA_030264315.1 Sardinella tawilis
ACACACACTTTTATTAGCTCACTTTGCACAAAACAGGGTATCAGTGTCTCCCAACGGACACTGAAATAGACTGAGCAAAGCCATTCTCATAGTGCCAACATGGCTATAATGCAACATCTTCCACCTATTTGCCAAAAGTATCAAGTGTCAACAGATTACTGGGACAATATTGTGCATTGTCTTTATTGCCTCACCCAAGAGTTCAGTTTGCCTGGACTGTAGTATAATATCCACATGAACGCTTAGATAATGAATAATTAATATGTAATAACAAACATCTTCGGACTCTCATAAAGTATTACGAGCTATGGAAATCTTACTGTCAGATACAGCAGTTTTAAAATGTGAAAGTACAGTAAAGCTTGATTCCCTTGAGTACCTCATCCAAGGAGTGATGTGAGATGTGTGGAGTGTAGTTTCTGCCTAAAATGCAACTTTCTCTCCATGATAAACAGCTACAAGGGCATAGAAGGAATTTACACAGAGCATGGAGCAATTTTGGTGCTTAGGCAGTCTTTGATGTGGTAGCTCCTGCTGCACTGATAGTCTTATAATGCCCCGGAATTCCTGGAAGAGCCCCCGCTTACTGATTGGCTGTGTAGTTTCAAACCAAAGAATGCTTCGGCTGTGAGTGGCCTACCACAGGGAAATGAGCAAATGAGTGGGTTTGTTTGGCTGCCTGGCAGAGAGAGAGAGAGAGAGAGAGAGAGAGAGAGAGAGAGAGATCCTTCCTTTTCAGAGTTGGGCTACCTCCAGAGTAGGGCTATTTCACCACACACACACTCACACACATACAGAAACACTCTTTCACACACATATCTACAACCACACACACGCACACACACACACACACACACACACTCCTTTTCACACATTCCAACATATACAAGCAACTGCCTCTTCAAGACCTATAAATTTAGCAGCGAATGGCTGAGTCACAACCTAAACAAGGACTTTGCGTAAAACATCTTTATAAGAAGATAACTCTCATGATTCATAATGACAGGGCAAAGATAATCATTACATGCAGTGCCGTTACACTCTGACTCAGTGAACCTAGTGCTTTCTCTTTGGCTTGTAAGTTGTGCAACATGGGTTTCCCGACAAACATCTTGGTCAGATGAAGCACAGAGATGGAATTCAGAATCACACTTGAAGCACAGGAAGCCCACTCTTTCAGTTGTCCTCCACTAAACATTGGGCTTGTAGTCATTCTCATTAATCACACACACAACCAAGCTCACAAACCTGGTGAACCCTTTGCGGCTGAAAAACACACACATGCACAATACTCATATCCTGCTGAAGCCCTGTAAAACACAACGCTCTCTCCCCACATATCTCTCTCTCTCTTTCTCTCTCTCTCTCTCCGCCCTCTCTCTCTCCTTGTCTTTCTCTCTCACACACACACACATACAGTACACAGGAACACTCACCCTGACATCGTGCTCCAGCGCACGGACAAGTTCGCCATCCACCTGCCCGGTCTGGGCCACGCGCAGGCTGCGTCTCTCGGCCTTGCGCAGTCGGTACTGCAGGATGCGGCAGGTCTTGTTGGCCTGGTCCAGCTGCTGCCGCAGCTCCTGCAGCTGATACACATCCTCTTCCAGGAACAGGTCCCGCATCTCCAGCATCTCCGAGCGCAGCTCCTCCAGCTCATCCTGAACAGTCCAATCACACAACAATCAGTGCCTGTATTCTCATCAGTGGTACAGTATAGTATATACATTAGGCTATGTAAGTCGACTTAAAGGAGAAGTTTGGTGTGAATCAATTAATGGCCCTGTTGTTTAATTGAGGGTCACCAAGTGCTGCCACTCGGAAAAAGAACGAGAAAATCTGATAAAGCACAGACCAAATACTGAAACAGCAAGTAACATTAAGTGAATGGGTCATAGTAACTTACTCTCTGTTTCATCTCGCTATGCCCCATTCAGTTAACATTTAGTTATCGGTTCGTTACACGGTCTACATTGCATCAAATTTTCTGGTTCTTTTTTCTCCAGGCAGCATTTGGTGAACTTAAACAACAGGGCTATTGATTGATTCACACCAGACTTCTCCTTTAAGTATGATCCCCCACGTTTCTGATTATTAAGAATAATCAGATGACATTCTTTTGACGTGAAATTTATCCATTGATGATAACAGACAAATATTTGTGAGGAGTGCAAATTTTAGTAACTTCTGGCCATGCCTTCATTCCAATCACGTATAAAGTTGATCAGCTATCACATTATGCTGCTGGTGCCATGACATCTTACATATTAACACCTATGCATTTTATATATGAAATTTCTGAACATAGATTTTCATAGGGCCTCCAATATCGCCATGTGCTGCCACAGGGGAATCGTCCCTTGCGGCCGTGCGTTGCCCTCCAAGGGATGGCACTGTGCGCACTGACGTAAGCCATCACAAATGTCTGCCAACACAAGGACTTATAGGCTATGCCACCGCTTCGACTGATTCTCACTACTGTACTTGTTTTGGTATTTAAAGTGGATTCGATTGTGCGCCTTGACCTCGTCCTGAAGTCGCGTGTCATGACAATGACGGATGACACACAAGACAATTAGAGAAAGTGTAATCGGTTCTTGGAGCGTTAATCCAAAGACCCACGTGCAAAGTGCGCGCTGCCATTGGACTATCTATAATGGACCCTATCTTAAAAGTAAAATCGGACAAATTAACAAAGTCTAAGGTAACAAAAATGTGTGAAAATAAATGAAAAAGGGCCTTACTTTTAAATATTCGTTTTCTGATCTTAAATCATCGATCTCTCGGACAAGTTCATCATGCATTCCATCAACAAACTCTCCTGTTAGATCAGAAAATGCCACCGAGGAGCTGAAATTCAGGCGACTCTCAAGTGAGGCGAAAGACCGCTCGTCTGCCGGGGAGATGCTACCCTCGCCAAATCCACTGCATGGTACCAAGGTGTTATTGGCCCCTGATGAACAAATAATGTTTGTGTCTTCACTTCGGATATCTGAGATACTGTCTCCCAGATCAGTCCTGTCTCCATCCCGGCTATTAGACTCGATGTCACTGCACTGAGTGTCTGTGGAGAATTTATTCTCTTCCGACGTGCAGTCTGACATCTCCGAGCTACTGTCTGCGGATGAAAGCTTTCCAGTAGCGCATCCAGAGTCTTTACTCAGTTCGTCAGAAGTGTTGCTTGCGTCGGAGAGTTTCCTCCGGCCAGACGATTTATTACGACTCTTTTGGCTGCCACTGCTCGCTTGTTTGACTTTCCCAGACGCCTTTCCCTTCTCTGGTTTCATTTCTTTTCCTCCACTCGGGGTGCGCCGGAGGGTTGCCGTTCCTACTCTGGTCTTGACAGGTTTGCTTTGTTGTACATCTTGAAGTTTTACTGGCACCGGAACTTCATTTGTTTGGGGTTGCCCGTTACCGTGAAGTGGCGCGTGCTGCGCTCCAAATAGCCGCCCGTGCGCCTGATCTGGTTGCGCGCAAGAATCTCCCTCTCCATCGTCCATCGTTTGTCCACTTCGGCGCTTGTTCGGTCGCGCGCACGGCGAATTTGCGTCTTGCCTTGTCTTCGTCATTAACCCAAGTTTTGCACCGTAGAAGTATAGTCTTGCAGAAGTCCAGTGTCAATATACCTCTTAAGGCTTTATGAACACTGGGATTAAAAACTATCCAAATTCTTGTCACATCCGTTTGCGACTACAGTCCTGAGTGCGATTTAAAGCTGTAGTCCATCGCAGACTCTATTAGGTCAGTTGGTCAAGACTTGTGATGTCACTGCTGGGGATAGCTGCTACCCTTGAGGTCCGTTTTGTCCAACTGTTTGCCTGTATGGAGTGTGGGTGTATGTTTGACAAACTAAACATGTACTGCAGGGGTTGATGACTATGCCCGCCCCCATATCCGTTAGCCCACCTCGCACGATTGTAGGCCTAGTTGGATTTTTCCCCCAATGGCAAAGGCAAACCCATATAATTAAAAAATGCAACCTCAATAATGAAAATATTTGATGTAAGTGTGTACACATTGAGTATTCTCTATTATATTAGCCTGTATTATTTTATCATTATATTATGGGTTAGGCTATATTATATTATATTATATTATATTATATTATATTATATTAGGCTCTAGGTTATATTTGGCTATATAGGCTATTAGTCTAATGTATTGTGCGCTGCTCAAAGAAAACTTCAATTTTCGTCTATTACACCACAAGTGAATATTATTATTGTTGTTGTTGTTGTTGTTGTTGTTGTTGTTATTGCTGCTGCTGCTGTTGTATTAATTGAGCAAAAAGCTTTCCAAACATTAAGCACAACTAAAATCAGATCTAATATGGATCACAGTCGACCTGTCTCCATCAATGTTGTAAGGATCAGTCAAGACATTTACAGCAATGTTGTCCAATTCTGACATCTTGTGGCGAAATGGGCACCTTGCTGAATTATGATGAACGAATGTCCACCCCGTGAAAAAGAAAGGCATTAAAAAAAAAAAAAAAAAAACACTTGACTAGCCTACTATTCAATCCTTGACTAGGCCAAAGGCACAGTCTGTTATTATAAACTACGTAATTGCCCTCACGTCGGCGTTTGTTTTAGGATATCAGAACAGCTTTCATATTTCCTAATTCATTTCTCTAATGCCAGTTATATTAATATAGCTCATATTAATATACACTGTAGTGATCTAGCATATAGGTCTATAGGCGTAATATATGGAATAATTTGAAAACAAAAAAAGTTCCTAAAGTAGCTTAGTCTAGAGAGAATTGCAAAGGACTTGATAGGAACAGCTGTCAGAGCTAACTGTGAAATATGACAGCGCTTATAAATAACACCTATCCATACCCTTTTTAGCACATAGCCATCCTTTTATATCCCGCCCCTGACATATCCCACCCCTTTATGGCGTTCAGTGGTTGCGGCTATGTATATTCTCATAGGTGATCTGTGTGTCCATCATTGCGCACACGCCCATACGGAATGTTTGTTGTTGGTGATCCTGGAATTCCTCGAGTAGTGATAGGCCAAATATCCATCAATGATAGCACCTCTACTACAGACTTCCGTCCCTGTTTCTGACTTATGAGCTGCTGAATATTTTGTCTGTCCCATTAGAGAAATACTAACAGTTTTACATTCTGGACTTTCCCAGGTAAAACAATTCCTTTCTTCTTTCCAGCCTAAGCGACAGACTCGGTTTCATGATGTATTGCCCGTTATGTATTTGCTGTTTTTATTAAGCAAAAGTCATTTAGTTAACATTACTTGTGTAATAATGGTAAATATTCCGCGTTGGTAACATGAAGCCTCTGATGCCATGGTTAGCCCGCTCTCTCGCCCCTGAACTATGGTGTAACGTGGTAACTCTGGTGGTGCAAAGTCGAAAGGATAGTTAGCTCGCTCGGTGTGAAGCAAGTGAGCTTGCACGAGAAGTGAAATGCATGTGGTTTTGACATCGTTATGCCATTAAGTATCAGAAGAGTTGTTAAAACAAATGAATGCCTCCGAGCCTGATCACTGAGCTTCATTTCGTTGGTTAACGTTATGTCTCATATGTTATGATCGCAAGCTTGTTAGCTTGAGCTAGCATAGATATAGCCCCTTTACCCCAGGCCAGGTTAACGTTAGGTAGCTGATCAAACTCTGTGTCACCACAATGTTATATAGAGCACACTGCTAAAGGGGCTTGCTTGTTCTACTGTGTGTAAGCGTTCAACGACTCCTGTGCCGTGCACTCGGTTGAGCTGGCTGACCTTTAGCGGCGATTGAAACGTGAATTATGCTTCTGGCAGTTTCTGCTGAGCCTCCCGCCATTGGCTTAACTTGGCAGCACAGCTGTCTAGCTAATTTGCTGTTGTGCTCCCCCTCAGCTGATTTGTGGATATTCTGTGAGCAAGTTAGCTTAGCGTTAGCCACATTGTGGATAATATTCTGTTTACTCGTGCATGGGCTTGACTTTCAGTCGCCAGTAATGCCAAATCATCAGTATGGTTAAAGTAACCTAAAGTTACAGTAGGTTTTGATACCGTGGCAGAGTCCGTATTCGGGCAGTCTCTGGGGTTGGGTTGGGTGCTTGATACAATTTCTCAGGTCCTGATGTACTTCAGATATGACTGGACTGTCAGTACATTTTGTTTCACCATGCATAAACATTTGCATTGCATTAGTGTCCAGGCTGAACATTTATTAGAAAGCCTTTTATATATCACTAATGTGATGTTCGACTGGGGATATGACAACCTAATTATTTGCATTTTATAACACTTGGATGAGGAACACTTCAGACATTTGTTTTGCGGCTGGCGGCATCTATATTTATGCTGTCTCATTACCGTGACATTGTTATTTGACCAGTGGTAACATGTAACCATTTCTTTCTTTGCATTCTAATGCTATTGTCATGTTAGTAATAGGTCTATAAAGTGTGTCTCAGTCACATGATCCTCTGTAATGATAAACTGATCAACAGATTGTTTGCTCTTCTGCCCAGCAAGCCGACTGACTAGGCTAGTCATCAAAGAATCTTTCAGTAACAGCTCTGTAATAATCTGGACTGATTTGCATGGCTGCTGTCTATTTGGGGATGGTTCAGTTGGATGGCAAGGGCCATTTTAGCTGGTCCAGTATCTTTGGTGTTTGGGAACATGATGGCACTTTTGGGCTAGCCTAATTGCACCTCATCATTATTTTGAAAGGCACTTGTATTGGGGGATTTGTGAGGTTTGCTGTGATCTCCTATTTACTGTAGTCAGTATGAAGTGGTTGATTGGAGTGTTTGTTTGTTTGTTTGTTGGCAGATTGTGCCCAACAGAACAATCTAATGCTGGTACCGTATCTGGGTTGGACTCCTTGTTAAAATTTTCTCAGCAAACCTTATCCTCCAACAGATCTCATATGATCAGAGAAACTCAATATCTGGGATTCAACCTTTGTACCGTTGAATTTGGTTTGAATTTGGGCTCAGCACCCAGATGGTGTATCAGGAAGAGTAGGAAGTGTTCAGAGAGTCACAGGGCTCTCTTGTCAAACCTGTTGTGTTACCTTCATCTTATTTTGTTTACCAATTTAACCTTTATCATCCTTCACAATCTCTTGAAGGCTTCTAGTAGTCATGTCAACATTTAGTTTTGTGCCTCATACAAAAGTATGGTACAGGGGTGCGTTTCCCAAAACCAGAGTTGCTAACTAGGGGTCCGTTTCCCAAAAGCATAGTTGCTAACTATGTAAGTTACTATGTTGGTTGCAATGCAATTTCCCATTACTTACCATTGTAATTAAAACACCACAGTTACATACACTACATATCGCCTCACTGGACTCTGAACTAGTATTAAGACCAAAAGGAGTAAGACCCATGTTGTGGTCCTGTCTAAATCCAATTGAAGTGATTTTCACTCCTGCTCAGAACAGCAGGTGTTTCAGCGTGTTCTCACACAGTAGTGCTTTATGGAAGCAAAGTCTTTTCTGAATACAGTACATGTACTGTAGATGCGTGCTGCCTCTGCTGAAATCTTGAATATGGATCTCATGTGTGTCCTTGCACTTTGCTTGAACACACGTCCTTTGCCCATGTCACAGAATTGGTGTGCAGCATACAGTACTACTCATGCACTTAGTAGTGATTAAATTATTCGTCTTAACGTGTTGAGAGAGTGCATGTTAGTGGGTAGCGCTGCTTCCTCTTGGTAACCATAAAGTAAACACACATACACACACACTTCTTTCCCCAACCTAAACAGTAATGGATGTTTAGCGAGTCGATGTCAGTTGTGTGAAACCTGTATCAGTTAAAAAAAAAAACGCACACCAAAATGTTAAAGACAGATGCTAGAGAGGTGAAGTCTGTGTGGTGATGCGGGTGACTACAGAAAGCCTGTCTTGCAAAAAGCATGTGCCTTGATTGCTGCCCCTTTCAGGCATGTTGCACGCATCTCCTTTTTGTTTGGTCTCGCTTCAGTTCAAGGTCTTATCAGGCAGCACACGCCTGCAACGACTGATGTTTTGACCTGCCTGCGAAAGTCCACAGAAAAAAAAAAAAACATTATTATGCAATCACAAGCCTCTGTTTGGAAATTGATTTTAATTTCGGCAATGATGGTGAAAGGCAAAGAGGTTCCCCACACGCACAGTTGTTACAATTAGTCTCCGAACTGTGGCAGTAGAAAAAGCACATTAGCTAAACAGATTTCCAAAGCGTATACAGTAGGTGACTTACTTGCATACCTTGTTACCTCAC
Source organism: Sardinella tawilis (assembly GCA_030264315.1). Lineage (NCBI taxonomy): Eukaryota > Metazoa > Chordata > Actinopteri > Clupeiformes > Clupeidae > Sardinella > Sardinella tawilis. The sequence continues at coordinate 16,095,178 of JASCQY010000173.1, forward strand.
AGGTCTGTATGTAGTTGTATTTGCAGTGTGAAAGTCTGTGTACTATAGGCTACTCATTTGTATAGGCCAAAGCTGGTTTGTTTGGGGTCCAGCTCTGTTTAGGTAGCAGCTTTGCATAGTGTGTCTGTGTCTATGTGTGTGTGTGTGTGTGTGTGTGTGTATGTGTGTGTGTGTGTGTGTGTGTGTGTGTGTGTGTGTAAGTAGCTGAATGGTGAAGGTGCACACGGCTACATGACCTGTGCTGTGTGTTCCTTGCATCAGGTTTCAGCAGGAGCCGGTGGGAGCCAGCTGGGGGAAGCCTGAGCGAACGAGAGTGAGAGCGAGAGCGAGAGTGTGGCCGTCCACAGGAACAATGCCCTCTGAGTGACACTGGCCGCCCATCGAACCGCTCATCATGAACAGCGAGGAGGAGTTCTATGACGCGGAGACAGGTGAGGATTTCTGCTGACACTGAAGCATCCTTACTATTTCAGCCACACAAGTGGAGGGGTGGCGTGCATTATGTCATCCACACGATAGGCTATCCGTTACATCTCAATGCCAAGTGGGCTAGTGCTAACCTCTAGGGAATTTATGTAACTTTTCTTAGCTCTGATGTTGGGATGATATTTAGCTGACAAAGTGATGCAGTAATAATGCTCGGTGCCGTTGTAACTTGAGTGTACTTGAGCTAATGAGTGTTTACTTGTTCTTAATTTGGGCTAGAGTCTTAAGTCACTGGACTGTCCACTTTGCTTGCCTCCCCCTTTTAGCCTCTGTCTGTGAAGTTACTTACGTGCCTTTCTCTCTCCCAGGACTGGAATCGGACGACTCCTGCGAAGTCAGCTTTAAAGATGCGCTGGTCTACGAGGGCAAACAGACCTCCAATGGCAGCGCACATTCAGAGAATGGGGTGTGGGAAAGGAGGTGAGTGTCACTGTGCACTGGTGTGAACTCGGGTAAACTCTGCTGTTTTGTTTGTCATTGTCTCGTGATTGTGTGTGTGTGTGTGTGTGTGTGTGCGCGCGCGCGCGCGCGTGTGTGTGTGTACGTTGGCGTGTTAACGTTTCTTTGTGCAAATTTGTTCCATAGAACAACTCTCCCCGCACCCATGATTGCCAGGAATAATTTCAGCATCTGGGGCTTCCTGAAGAAGTGCATTGGCATGGTGAGGATCGAGGGGATTTAAATAAGACACACACACACACCCACACGCACACACACACACATTGTGTGTCAAATTAACCATCACTGTTTTCCTGGTTTACTATGCAGTATGCACTTGGAGCAGTTAAGGCGCAAAATATTTCATGTAGCGCTGTGAAATCTGTCTCCAAATGTCTACAAACTGCGGCTCAGAGACATAACTCTGTGGATCTTCAAAGTGTGTGATCCATCACTGTGTTGTGTCCCGCCTTCAGGAGCTGTCAAAGATCCCGATGCCCATCGTGTTTAACGAGCCACTGAGCTTTCTGCAGCGTATCTCCGAGTACATGGAGCACACATACCTCATCCACAAGGCCTGCACTCTGTCAGACTCCATAGAGCGCATGCAGGTGAGTCCTCCTCAACAAGGACGCACTGCTAGGCTATTTGTTTGTATTTTGTTTTTTTGTGGGGTTTTTTTTGTTTGTTTGTTTGTTTGTTTTTTTGACTGGGAAGGGACGGGGTGGAGTTTTGTTGTATAGTATGATTGTTGTGCATAATGTCTTGTATGATAACTTCTATTAATAAATCATACATAAAAAAAACAAACAAAAACAAAACAAGGACGCACTGAAGGACCACATCAGCTCAGATCCACTGTGTGTGTGGACCGGTTGAGCGAGTTGTCCTCCTGTGTACATTAAAGCACATGGCAACAGAACAGACAGTATCACCGTACCCTATGCAGGCGCGTGCACGCCCAGTCAAGATCTAACGATCATGTTTCTGATTTTCAGCTGGTGGCTGCCTTCGCGGTCTCGGCTGTGGCGTCTCAGTGGGACAGAACTGGAAAGCCCTTCAACCCCTTACTGGGGGAGACCTACGAGCTCGTAAGGTGAGCCTGATTAATCTGCACACAGAAGCACGGGCCTATACTTAGTCAGCTCGCCACTCCGTAATCTCTCTATAGCTTTGTGTATGTTTGAGATTATCTCTATGGCAATGGATCAGGATTGGCAGAAGGAATTAATCGGTTATGGGTTTAGGTAATAAGGTCTATAATCAGGAAAAATGCATGACAAGACCATATGCTTTTTAAAGGTATAGTCCATGAACAATGATAAAGGATGCGTATATTTCAACTGGACGCCCAGTCAAATATGCACTCATACAGCATGTTGTTGATTGGCTGGAATAGTGTATTGTTCAGAATTAACCACCTTTTGTCTCACATTTAAATTGCCATGAGTGTGTACGTGAACCAATGTTCTTCACAAATCATTGACAAGTCTACTAAAGTTTGTGAAATAAATTGGATCATATCCAGGTCCACAGCCACAGCAGTGGGTGAGGATGACTAGGCTTTGATTAAAGGCATGTGTCCATTTCCAAGCTCATTTGCTCTCTCGTGCTGCAGGGAGGATGATGGGTACCGCCTCATCTCGGAGCAGGTCAGCCACCACCCCCCAATCAGTGCCTTCCACGCGCAGTCCCTCAACCAGGACTTCGAGTTCCATGGATCCATCTACCCCAAGCTCAAGTTCTGGGGAAAGAGTGTGGAGGCTGAGCCCAAAGGCACCATCACTTTAGAGCTGCTAAAGTGAGTGCATGTGCTGCATGAACACCACTGGCTCCATACTGACACATCTGACACAGTATGTTTGAGCTTGTGCTGTCAGTCTGCTGGTTCAGCAGTATTAGAACAGTCAATGTGTTTTTTTTGTTTTCTTTTGTTTTGTTTTCTTGTTGTTGTTGTTTTTTTTTCCTTCAAACCCTTTCAACTATAAAATCAAAAATTATGCCTGAATGTTATTTTTTTTTGTTCCCAAGCTACTACACTTCCACCACATTTGTGTCACATTAAACAGCCATATGGAATGTTCATATGGAACCCCTGTGGCAACAGCTCATCGATCTCTCTTGAAACGGTCTATGCTTCTAAAACTTTCAGACTCCAAAATGGAAAGTTTTCTTGTTCAGAATTGCCCTCCTTCCCTAGCCCTTAGCTTAGAACTGTCCAAATTAGGTTTTCTGTCGGCATCTTTCAGTCTGTCAAAATATGCGTTTAAGCCTAGGCTTCAATATTGATAAGAATCAAAAAGGCCTTTTGGAATCTGGTAGAACGAATGCAGTGAATGTTTTGGCCAAGGGAACGGCGTGTGCTATGTACTGTATTCTCTTATCAGTTGCTCTTGTTCCGTCTACCATGACATCTCCAGTGACGGATGTTTTTGTGTCGTGTGCGGTTGAATGGACCCAGATGGGTGTATCACTTTATGGCCCCAACCATGCTTGTCCTGTTGTGTTGCAGACACAGGGAGGCATACACCTGGACAAACCCCTTCTGCTGTGTGCACAACGTCATCCTGGGTAAACTCTGGATCGAACAGTACGGCACCGTTGAGATAGTGAATCATAGGTAAGTTGTACCGGTTCAGTTGTCTTCACATTCTGTTTCATGCCTCTGTTTCATGGATGTGAAATGGTGGGTTATATATAAGAATACCTTTCCTCCTGTTATCCTGTGATTCAGCACTGGGGATAAATGTGTGCTGAACTTCAAGCCGTGTGGCATGTTTGGGAAGGAACTGCACCGAGTGGAAGGACACATTCAGGACAAGAGGTGAGCTTGTATTTCAATATCCTGAGCTGGGCTGAGTGGAATATAATGACTCGGTGTGCCGCCTCGCTGGCAACTTTACAGCGGATTTGAGGCTACAGAAATAAATGGATCATTCAGTTTGTTTGCCTATCTTTATCTGATCCAGTACTTTGTACCTCTGTCTCGGCCCTGCTTGCTTGCTTCTCTCTCTCTCTCTCTCTCTCTCGCTCTCTCTCTCTCTCTCTCTCTCTCTCTCTCTCTCTCTCTCTCTCTCTCT
>JASCQY010000173.1:16121962-16137983 GCA_030264315.1 Sardinella tawilis
ATTCATGACTTCCTTGCGCACCATTTGAATAACAAATATGAGGTGGGCTCTCAGAACATGTGGTCTGGAAACGGGAGGGATCCCGGAGCACATTTGAATAGGCGCTGGTAGATCCTCAAACTGAGTGCTGGTTTGACGATCTACTGGTCTGCCAGGCTAGGCTACTAAACATATTCTCCTCTAGCAGAACAGCTAGTAGCAAGTATTCCTCAAACCAGACCAACTCAATGATGAGCTACAGAGCTAATAGTGCAGTGTTGCTTTTTTTCAATGATTTCTTTTTTCCCCCCATCGGTTACAAGGATTACATGCAAATCTTTGGTTTCGAATTAGCTCAGCGCTAAACATAAATGGTACACTAAAAGTCCAGCCTCATATCTGAAAAAACAAAGAGCCAGTCTGGTTATTTCTGGGCACAGCCATGCTGACTGACAAATACTACGAGCAAAGCCTTGCACCAAGGCTTCATCTGGTGGTAAGTAGCTCCGCTTAGACGCTCTAAGGTGACAAATAGCAAGTTAGTAGGGTCCACAGAAAAGGGGTCACACCCTTCCTGTCGCACGCCTCAGCATAAGGCACTTGTGTTCAGTCAAGATGTCTGGGTCATGTGTGCACATGTGTGCACCCTATGTGTTTGTTTTGTTTTGTTTTGTCTTGTTTTGTTTTGACCTTGTTGAGGTGTTTTTGTTTCTGTGGTGACTGTGGTGTACTCTGTACCTGCAGTGAAAGCTCTCCCCATATGGCAGAATAGAAAAAGCAGCACACAGAGACCGCTTGGCACATATCAGCACAATCCTGCAGAACACACATATATACACACACACACACACACACACATACATACATACAAACAAACACAGACAGACAAGCACATACACAGACAGAACAAACAACATCAGTCATCCTTCTCTTTGAGACATGCTGCTGCACCCATACAACACAACACAACAAAACACAATACACAATATACAATACATATTAAGGGGCACACTCTAGCTAGCCGAGCCACAGCCTTCACTCACATGCAGCATTCACAAAACTTCGCCGTCACGGCACTCTCGAAGCTCTCTCCCAAGACGCAACACCATTGAAAATAACCAAACACTTTTCAGCCCTCAAACTCGTCACTCCCACCCGTGCTAACTACAAGGAAGTCTCTCACCCAAACACCAGCTGTCCCAGGCAACAAATTAATTCATATTGTAGCAAACGACTCAGCTCGACCACAGACGAGGACTTTGGTTATGTAACGGCTGGTCACCACTACACACTTGATTCAGAATCCAGGTCTTACACAATGAGACTGACTCGCTAATCTGGTAAATACTCACAAAATTTCACTGCAATATCGGCCCAATTTAGAATCAGGACATTAGAGAGCGACCTTGAAAAAAATATCATCCTGTTATTATCCTACTCTTAGGCCAAAACAATAAACAAGTGAGTGAATGAGTGAATGAGTGAATAAATGAATGAATGAATGAATGAATGAATGAATGAATGAATGAATGAATGAATGAATGAATGAACAGCACCCCTTCCATTCTCATTATATCAGAGTAGAAAAAAGTGAATTAAAGGAGTACAAAATGGCAAATGTAACATTACAGAGGGGAGTACTATGGCCTATAAAATGCTTGATGAAATGTGTTCATACCCCACTGTTGCCATAATTCCTTGTGATTGTAATAAAGTAAGGCATGGTTTAGGTGCTGAATTCATAAAAGAACATAAAATGTGACACAGTCTTATTCCAACAGAAACAGTGCAATACTGTGCCTACAAAATAATGCATGGCATTTCCAAACCTTTCAATTAATTCACTGAATTCCAAGATTTCTACAGAATATGGAAAATATGAATGCTAACGAAAGAAAATGACAATCAGGTTGAACCTTTACAAAGGCAGACAATTTAGACACCCTGCTTCACAGATACCAGGAAACCACTCTATGCATACAGGAAACAAAGAGGAAATAAAAAAAAAATCTTATACTCTGTGGGTTGTTTTTCTTTGCATGAAGAGTGGCTGAATGCAGATGCACACTTTGACTTTCCACTAGTTTGCATCACACAGTCTCTTTGCTTAGACTACCTTTCAAAATGAATCAGGGTCAAACTACAGCAGCTAAGGATTCTGGGCTGCAGTGTCTAAGACGTCGATGTGATGCACACATGGCATTACAGAGTTGAGAAATAAATAAAGCAGAATATGAGAGTGCAACCGAGCGGTGACCTGTCTGCAAATAGTGCGGACAACTGACGACGACTCGACGTCTCATTTCACAACCCACTTTCATGGCAACATATTTATGCTGTGATGAATCTGTGCCAAGGAGGTCACCGACGAGCATACAATGCATGTGTACAGTATGAGGGTGTGTGTGTTTTTGGAGGGAGGTGTGTGTGTGTGTGGGGGGGGTGTTCGCAGAATAATCCGAAAGGACACTTGAGAAAGAGACAGAGATATTGTAGGTCAGGCACGAGAGAGTGCGACGAGAAGACCACCACAGGCTCCCCCTGATTTATTTCCATCGCAGTCTCCATACACTGGGGTCGGGATGTAGAGGGGATATTCCATTACGCTTTCGCTGCCTTTTATTGCTCCGACATGGCGGTGCTATTTCCAGGAGGCCAACCTCGCTTTGGCGTTTTGATTCTTATCAACTGCTGATTTAATTCTACGGCAGAAGCCGCACAGCGGCAGTCGGGGCGAACCTGTTTCCACGTCAGTCTGTTAAAGGGCCTAACTGAGTTACATGCAAGTAAGAGGCCATTACTTCTAACTGCCTTATTAGATTAAGCAGGGGCTCAATGAGGCTTGCTGGGCTACACCTTAAAGAAGGCCATGCCTGCAATTCAATGCCTATGAATGCTAGGAGACACAATAAGAAACAGCCGCAAGGCACAATTTACAGCTTATCCCTGTTTGACTGAGGAGTAGAGCTGATTCTATTCGTTTTTGTTCACAAGGACTAAGATGAGCTGTACTTTATTCCCTCCCCGTGGATGTGTTTGTGTCCTCCACTCCGTAACTTTTTTGCCTCGACTTTCACACACACACACACACACACACACACACACACACACACACACACACAGAGACAGAGTCAGTCATAAAAAGCACCCACCTGCTGCCTCGTGTGTCATACTGCCTCATGTTCTTGATGAAATGGACCTTCTTGGATGCCCTGGGCCCGGGAGAGCCTGGCCGGTTTTGTGTGCTGTGAGGATGAGAAATCAGATCAAAACGTCACAAACATCACACCCATCCAACAACACCACATCCAAACATCCATGCCTAATAAGAGGCTATGTTCCTTCAGACCTCAAACAAGGGAGGATTTGATTTGATTTGATTTGACACTACTTGATGTAAGTCCTTAGTGTTTACATAATGCACCTCTCCTTTAAAGACATTTAAGGACTGTTTACTGACGCTCATAATCCAGAAGATCAAAGGGGAGAATTGAAAGACTGTGCCTTGGAGAGGAATGCTCATGAGTGGTACCAGCTGGAAGAATCAGCCTGGCATCAATCACACACACAGGGACAGATCTTACATAAGAGGTGTTAATCTTTCAGTCGAAGTCGGTGCATATTGGGGAGCGAGGTTGGTGGGTTAGTGAATTTAGAACAGAGAGCAAAGGTTGACAACAGTGACCTTAAAAGCTGATCTAAATGCTTTGTTTAATGAAAAGGGAGATTGTAAGGACACAATAAAACAACTGGCTTCAAGCCACATACAATTTGTCTCTGTCAGTGAACCCTGATAATAGCAACCATGCATCTAGCCATTAGACTCACTGCAAATTCTGTACCCACTGGGGGTGACTGTAATGACTGTTTGCTTCTGTTATAAAGATAGTGGTGACCAGGTGATACTGAACTCCCCTGTTAAACATTATCCAGAAATTCTCCTGTTGCAGCTTTAATGCAGGGCAACTATGTCGCAACAAAGCAATTCACGAGTATTTCTATTTTTCATTTCGTGGGGGAGATTAAAGAATCTCATCACCAACTCAACACCACCTTGCGTTAACTCAACCTCCAGTCTAGTCACATCTGGTTTGACAAGATATTCATACGAGGTGACAATACAGACTAGAAAGGGTTGAAGCAGAGCATCAGTATTCAATGATCTATGATTATACTGCTAACGTTACATCTTTTGAAACAAGGATAGAGAACAATGAATGATCCAACATTTCTTTCTGTGTAACCTGTTGAAACCTAAAGTGTTTTATCATTTAAAACTACTGATGACAAAGATTGATAACGAATCCGCGCAAAGGCGCATATTGTTTTCCAAGGTCAAAAACAGCGATACAGAAGATCACCGCACTTGTCATTCGGTTACAGACACATCTCCATTCACCGATTGTGAGTAAGCATATGGCTTGCGTAGTAAATCCCATTAACGTTAGGTTACACAACAGAGAAACTGAAACTACCTGTCGAATGTTAGGACTTTCTAAGTGAAAGTAACCATTCATCTCTTTAACCTGTTCATATAATTTTTAAAACTTAACCAAGCCTCATTCAAGTAGCTAACATTAACGCCATAATAATAACATGTAAAATCAGAAGATTTGTCTTGCTAGCTGAAAATGTTATCTCACTGAGTGTAATGATGATTTAGACAGTCAAGAAGCTGAAACCACCCCTTTTCTTACTACTTAACAACATCGTGTCTATGGCGTTATTTAGTAATTGATCATCTACATATCACTTGAAGAAGCGGACGAATTCAGTATTTCAAATTTAGGCAGATCTTGGCAACATGCCGCCGCATAGTATTCGTCACTGACAGCACAAACAAAGAGGAGCAGCTGCATCATGCAGACGTGGTAGCTAGCCGACTAGCAGCAATAGCTTCAGGAAGGGTATTTCAACATGTGATAAACCAAGACAAAGATGTCAGGAAGACAGCTTTGTAATAGCTTTAGGGAGTATTGTCTCTAACCAGTCTGCTGACAGTACACCTACCTTTGACGGACATCTTGAGGCATTAAGTTACAACTCTGAACTGAGGTCAGAGTAGGCGACTTGCTAGCTCCCAGAAGGGGATTCTGAGGTCCAGAGGTCGGGGAGAGAGGGGATCCCTGAGACGACAAAGGGTCTATCTTTCCGCTGCTTTCAATCAATCCATCACTGACATTACCCCCAGTCCCGGGAGACGCCAAAAATAATACAGGTGGAAAGGTGTTAGTCCTCGGTAAAGGTGTATTAACGCCCCCGCTAACTGAGGTTGACAGCTGGGTGAAGGTTCCGTAGCTGCTAGTTGTCGACAACGGTCCAACCACTGAAGCTCCTGTGTCCAGACGGTGCTCGGCAGCTTTCGGACATGTGTTACCATTGTTTAAAGGGTACACTGGCTTGCCATCTAAAGATATATTAGTTAGGAACAAAAGTGCTGCTTGCCTCCGACGCGAATCTTTACTTTTCCGCAGGTGTACTTTGTGCGTTTTAGTCGCGTTGGTGCCAGTGCCACAGTGTGGACCGCAAGCTGCGGCCGCCATTCTAGAGTGTGAAGACATACGCTTCAAACACAGACAGACAACGATGAAGCCGGCGAAGGTGGTTTTCCACGCCCACTGACAGATCATGGCCAGAATGCCTGTATTATGCGCGTATTTCGGATCTTTTAGTAAACGATTGGTTGTCAGCTCTCTGTTCATAAATTTGTAACAAAGGCTTCATGATTAAGTCTATGGCGGGATACATGAAAAGATTTTGGCCCCTCTAACCATTGTTTTTTTCTTTACAAGATTGTAATGAAGTATGTTAACACTGCGTAGAAAAAGCCTACAAATGGCACAAAAGGTGTGACATTGACAATATGTCTGAAATATCCTCATTCAGTGTAATTTATGAAATGCATTCAGTCCCCAAGTAGGCCCTAAGGCTATTTTCTCAGATGTGAATTGGTGACTTTGTGCAAAGTTTAAATGTAGCTACTGACCTGCCTTAGAGTTTAATGATCATAATCTCCAAATTTGTCAAGCGAAAACAGACACAAGTGATTACTTTTAAATCCTCTTTTGTAATTGTACACCACTGCATCCTTGCAGGCCCCTGTCCCCAGAGTGCATTTACATAACCAGTTGGATCAACTTCACAGAATTATCTCAACTATATGGGTCACTATTCAAGAATTTATAAACAGCTTTAATAATTTTTCTGACATTGTCCACTTGTGCTCTTCTCCACTGACATAATTTATCATTTGAATTAAGCCCACGTGTTGTAGGCTATGTTATTTTTATAGGTTTGGGCCTACAGAATGGCCTGTGGATGCTACATGTTTTAGAAAATGAAAAGACCCAAATAATGAATCATTTAGACCCTAAGGCTGTCCATCACTATTCATTCAAGTACATAGAGGTAGAAAGACTACAGAGATTATGAAAACATATCTCTCATCCTCTCATTTAGAACTGGACTGTTGGCTAGCCTTGTTGTGTTTCGTAATCTACTGATTCAGTGTTCAGGGAGATGGGATTTAGCTTCTTAGCACCACTCTATCTAGAACAGTCTGCTTTTTCTCCTGCCGTCTATTGAATTGAGTGTGGGGTACAAGCAGCAGGTTCTTAAATCAGTCAGAGAGAGAGGGGGAGGAGTGTCATGGTACTTTCCCATTATATGTACTACTAGTAACTTGACTGAGAAACTTCCTTGAATATAAGTCATGCCATTCAGACAGTCAGACAGATGCCTGAGAGATTTGATGAGGACTACTCTGTATTAACCTTCCACACATCAGGTAAGCTCTAGATGTCTCGAACCAGTAGCAGGTGGTTTAGAAACAGGAAGTAGAGAAGATCCAGAGGTCCAGTGTGTCCCTGGCATTGGCTTGAGCTGTGGACAGAAGGGGCAGTTTGATTGCATGTCTGGCTTCTGGTATACATTATGTAATCTGGGATGTTACGTCATTGTGAGATCATAAAGTCGGCCTTTGTGTGTGTGTTTGTGTATTTTGAAGGGGTGTGCTTGTGTACACATTCGACCTATCCTGTTCATCCACATAGCCTAGTAACCTTCAGAATTTCTACATTTTGATTAAATGGGTCTTGACCATGAGAATTTGTCTATTTTAGTTCTTGCTTTAGGAAATGAATGAATGCATTTGTTGCTAAGGAGAAAAGTTAATTACCTTGCTCTTTTCTAAATTCTATAATCAGATGAACAATAGTCTTCTCAGGTAGCCTATAGCTGAGTGCCAGTCATTTAGAATTTTACATTATGTAGCATCAAGGAATATTTCCCTATGTCAAGGGATATGTGTCAAGTGTCAAGGACAGACGCAAAAAAAAGAAAAAAAAATTATACAAAAAAAAACAAAAAAAACAAAACAAAAACACATGATCAGATTAAACTGTTTGGCTAGAGAGCCAGTAAACACATTGCTTTTATTTTTTTCCAAGAACATCATCACTAAAATTCTCAACTTTATTTCGCAGTGAATAGCAACAGTCTGGTATGATGGGTTAAGGCTTCATATTTAAGTTTGTGTATCTGAAATCAAGTCCCACACAAACCAGATGGAATGTGTCGACTATTTCCATTTCTTCGTAGCCTGCAGTACAAATGAGGCTGAACTGTGGGATAGCGTATTCAACAGTTAGCACCAACAAGAAGCTTGGTCATCGCTTCCTTGTACCATTACAAATGTCTGTTTGCATGTAAAATGGGTTCTCTACCTGTTAGCATGGGTGTATTGCATTTACTTGCTAGTATGATTGGTTTGAACATGGAAATAACACTGCCAGAACAGCATCCCATCAACTCATAGACACAGCTTCTCCCAACCCTCTGACTGCTTACGTAACCCCTGCCTTAAGTTGTACTCTCAGGAATAAAGACAATGGGTTTCGTTCACCATTAAATGTTCTTAAATAAGTTCGGTGCATCAATCTATAGCCCTGTTGTTCAAGGTCACTGAATGCTGTTATAGGAAAAAGAATGAAAAAATTGATACAACATAGGCTGAATAATGAACCAGGCAACTAACACTAAGTAAATGGGGCATAGTGTCTTACTTTCAGTTTCATTTCGCTATGCCCCATTCAGTTAACAATAGTTATTGGTTTATAACTCTGCCTATGTTGCATCAAATTATTTTGTTCTTTCTGCTACAGACAGCATTCAGTGACTTCTAACAACAGGGCTATGGATTGATTCACACCGAACTTCTCCTTTAAAGTCTCAATTAAAAGATTTCGATTCTGTGATATTTTACAACTGCAGAATTTATGAAATGCATCAACCAATTATTTGTTGTCACCATTAAGTCACTGCTCAAGTGTTGAAGTGCTCTTGAGTTTGAGTAGATTGTGTTTTTACCTATGAACAAATACCAGATAAGAAAACAATGAATACAGTCTTTTTAGGAATGGTTTATGAACGAGACCCTCTGTCTTTAACTCCTAAATGTGGTGAAGAAAATATCCTCATGTATTTGAACTCGTGCAAGACCAATGTGGCACATTCTAGTACCTATACAATATAAGCACTGACTCTATCGTTTGACTTGTATGCATTAATTTGACACGTGGACTGAAGCAAGCAATGGAGAAATGAGCACACCTACTGGCTATTCATTAGTCTTATTCACAAGAGCCACTTATTTTTTTACAATATGTAATGACCCTAAACCAGTCAGAATGAAACTGGGATTTAAACCAAAAAGAATCCTGAAAATGATTTTTTTCCAGTCACTCTCATAACTTAATTATTACCTATAGGTCATAATTCTACTTGTCAAAACTCTGGTAGCAGAATTTTACTTTTGCAAAATTATTATTATTTTTTGTCTTTTTTATTGCACAGCTCTTTTTTGGACTTATATGAAATACACTGTTCAAACTTGAAGGCATACTTTATGGAGAAGCATGGGGCTTATCCTAAAAAGCAAAAAACAAACAAACAAACAAACAAACAAAATATAAACTGTATGTAAACATGTAAACATACTGATATCTGCATTGCTACAGAAGACAGGTCAGTTCACAACTCAGTATTTTGTTCATCTTAAAATGTCCAACCAAACATTTTGTTTCTGAAACACTGCTAACACTGCTGAACATCACTTCGTTACCTCAGCATATCACAAGACAGACTGCCCAGACTTCCCTCTGAAGTTCTGGTGCCTACCTTCATTGTCACGTGTGCTTTTGTTTCCTTATCAACATGTTACAAGAGTCGCCCTGTACAGTATCAGGACTACATAAGGCCTTATCTGATAATCCTGTGCTTCCGCATGTGAAATGTTATGACTGATAACTTGAGGCCACAGACTGCGGCTTGTCAGAGAGCATATTTCTGGTGTATGGCTGTTGGCACTAGCTACCATAGAACTAGTGTTAAACATCCATTTTTTTCTTCACAATGGCTTTTTTTCTTTTTTTTTTTCTAAATCTACAACACCATCATGTAAAATTGAACTCCATTTTAACAACACCCCCTTATTGATAATTCTACACAAGCAGTTAACCAAGGTTTGACAACTGACCATGTTTGACCTTGCCCATAGATGTCGGTATTATTCAGAAGTACCCAACTACACAGTGGTGTACCAAAACAGAATCCTTCCACATGACATCAGGACACTGTGAGGCAATAAGTGTCAGCACTGCTCTGTCTCTGTTTAAGCACTGGCCTACAAGCCAGCCTGGATCTATATAACACCCCTTGATCCCTCCCCATGCCTCCTGGAGGATCAGAGAGCCTATAAGCCCTGGTTTGATGTGGCGTCTACAAGCCACAGCGGGGTCTGGCTGGGAGACTGGGAAGGAAGATGGAGGAGTCCATCTGTTAGTCACACTGTGGTCTCGTACTCCATCAGCTCCTTCGGTGTGCCCAGGCAGCGGTACTGGATCCGGGGCGTGATGGGCGCCGCACTCTCCAGCACCAGGATGGTCTTGCGCAGCCTGCGGTCGATGAAGTGGGCGTCCCAGGCCGGGTAGCGTTTCCTGGGCAAGTCGATGCGAATCACCGGCCCCTCTGTCCTGGGTGTGAGGCGTGGGGCTGGGGTGCGGGTGGCACCTGGCGCCGGTCTCACCTGAAAGACGTCCCCGCCCCCATCCCCACCGCCCTCTCCACCTTTAGTCCTCTGCAGGGTCCTGGGCGGACTGCTCACCAGGTCCGGCGGCGGCCCCGAAGCCGGCGACGCCACCACACACGGCTCCATGGGCGCCACGGCTGTGTCCTCCACCACACAGCAACCTAACGCCCCACCCGTCACGGCTCCATCTGGGTGAAGCAGGCAGTAGTAGACGAACATGAAGAAGGTACCCAGCGCGTAGCTGCACGCCACCACGCACACGACCACCACGGCGTAGAAGTCTGAGATGCGCGAGCCGCGGTACAGGAACCACGCGGTGGTCAGGGCCACGTTCTCCGCCAGCATGATCAGGCTGTAGAGCACGAGCCGGCACCGCGTAGGGCCCTCGCGCACGCTGAACCAACAGAACACGTAGATGATGCCCACCATCATGTTGTAGATGATCTCCTCCCACTTGGACATGCAGAAGTCCGTCTCGCCCTGGATGATCCAGAAGGTCATGGCGCACCAGTGGGCCACGATGAAGATGCCAAAGTAGAGCTGGAAGATGGAGGCGAACAGGGCGAAGGCCATAGTGCGTGCACCCACCGTGAAGAGGTGCCACAGCATCTGCACCACCGCGGCCTTGTAGGTCATGGGCAGCTTGTCATCACGGGAGTCACGCAGAGCCTTCTGGTAGGAGGCCATGATCCAGGCCAGAGAAATCAGGGATGCGGATGCTGAGAGGCCTGGGAACGGAAAGTGGATAAAAGAACATTCTGAAGTTTAGCAAGATAGGTATTTGAGTACAAAAAACAACGAAAAGGCAGATTCTCTAATTGAAGTGTAACTCGTTTCATCTTTAACATGAAAGAAAATGATGAAACGAATAAAAACATAAAAGAAATACATTTTTCACTTGGTTTACTGTGTGATGAAATGTAAGTATAAATCATGAGATGTTGGCATACATTATCATGTGATAATCTGCCATGGTAATGGATAAGTTCTAAGACTACATAGAATATCCATTGTAACAATTGTCCTTGTGTAGTTCATTTTAGATATATTTAATCTTTTAATTTAATTATTTAATAGATATATTTCATCTCAGTTTCCTGTTGGAAATGATAATACGTCTCCAATATGTAAATAACAGGAAAAGAGGTACAGGAAAATCATATCAAACTCATGCATGAACGGAACAGATCAAATCAAATCAAGGACTTCAAAGCCCTCTTCGTAAAATTGAGAGGAGGAAACAGACTCGCCTCACACACTGTAGAATGAGCTGGGACTAACTGCTCTCCTGAGTTTCGCAAAACTGTCATGAATATTTGATCAGTTTCCTGTCTGACTGTTATTCAGCTCCTCCATCTGGCCGGCCAAACCAGATTAAAGACCCCCCCGCCTCCCCTCCCCTCCCCTCCCTAATAATATCTCTCAGTCACGACATTAGTCAGCTCAAGTCCTCTCTCCAGGTCGCTCCAAGAACAAGTCATTGTTATTGGAACCGCAGAATGGAGTCGAGCTGTATTACAGAACCACAACCTGTCGTCGTTTAGGCCGGAGCTCGGGTTTGGGACGGGAGGGGCGTATGTGAAATGAAAATTTGAGCTATGTGAGACCATAGCCGTAGCACTGGAGCAGTGACCCTCACACTGTCAATTACAGGCCAAATAGATCAGTGGGATCAGACTAAATTAGATGGCTCTTTGGAGTCATGGCCTGTTGGCCACTTCCTTAATTAGATTTTGAGGTCTGCTGTCACTGTAGATAAGACCCAGTAATGTCCCTCCCTCTCCCTCAATAATGGACCTGAGAGACTGCTACACTGAAGCCACGCTTAAAATGGCCACTGAAACATACCCAACACCATACCATCTGTAAATGCTAAAACATAACGTTGGTCTTTTAACATCCTCTGGGCATTACTGATAGAAACACATTGTGTCACACTGACTAAAATTCATCCGTGAAGTGAAAATTAAGTTATGTTTTGCTTGATAACGACGTCCACTACTCCAACCATCCAAAATTCAGTTCTCTTTGATTTGGCTTTGTGTTTGTGTGTTTGTGTGTGTGTGTGTGTGTGGTTTGTGTGTGTGTGCGAGAGAGAGCGAGAAAGGGAGATTGCGGAAATATTTTACAGGCTAGCTCCACAAGAATTTGTTACACAATCTTTTTTTCTTTGCAAGTTGGTCTGGACTGATCGCTGAAACTACACGACTATTATTTCCTCTTAAAGGTTAAAGGTTAATACTGTAGTTTACCTGCTTTGTTTGCTGCACATACAGTGTAGCCTATTCTATGTGTATGCACTATCAGACATGAGAGATGTACTGTAGCCTTGTGGCTGAGGATGTGATCAGTCATCACTGCACACTGTGGTGAAATTAACACAAGGATCTTTCAGAGCCTAAGTGCTACCAGTGTTACCTTGTAGTTCCGCAATGCTCCACCAGAGGCGTTTTGCTCCACACAAGGATCTGGGACTGCTCAATAGGAGATGTATTTCAGTCTTCAAAAATCCTTTCGTATTATTGGATAAACCACTTGTCCGTCCCTTTATTGATTTGCTACTACAACCACTCACATTGCAACTGCTGATGAGAGCGTCACTTGTCCGCTACGTAACATCAATTCAAATCCCGCTCAGCGATCCTGATTGGTTCATTATTTCTTGCTGCCTCGAAGGAGTTTGCATTGCCCTCGATCCCAGATCCTTGTGTGGAGCTCAGCGAAGCGCCTTTGGTGGAGCATGGCGTAACTACAAGGATCTGATGAGAGTCAGATTAACAACTACCCTCTCCTCCCTCAAGAAAGTCTTGAGGATCCAGCTCTTCCGAGAACATCTCCTGTCCTAAACCTGCTAAAACACCTGGAATACACGCATTCATACATACTGCACTGATGATACACTCCTGCTGCTTCCTTGGTGATATTATGATCTGGCAAACTTCACACCACCACTTGTCAACTTGTCATGATGATTAGGCCAAGTCAAAACACACAAAATCACGGTTAGGTGATTGCCAAGCAACATTGCTCAAAATGTTGCATAATGCAACATCAACTTAGTTATGATCCTGAGGTGTGTCCTTAGACACCAGCTGCTTACAGTGTATTCATCATAGCTTATATCCTGTCATCTAAATTAGGAAAATAATATGTCATTGTAAGTATATTATGTCGTGCCACTGGAATAAAGACATGTCTCATGACACTGGACTAACAGACAAACAGGTAATTAAAAAATGTGTACCTAATTGTCAGCAATTGTCTGCAAAAGTCTCACTGATTGTGCAAACTGTAAACCTTACGGTGCTTTGCCACATTAAAATCAGTAAAAGCGTATAAGTAACACTGCCTCACATCTCTCTAGTGTAGTCAAATAGGAACACAGCACATCTGGTGCAGAGTTAGTGTTTAATTATTCCAAATTTATTTCCATCATTACTTTTTTTTTTTATTTTTTTTTTACCTTGTCAAAAGCTGGGTTTTGCTGTGTCAGGGACCACACATGGTTCAGAGAATATTATGTACATTCATTACACAAAAGCAATGAAAGCCTTTAAAAGCAGAGTGGACCTACTGTATCCTGATGCTCTCCAAGGCTCCCCGCCTGCCCATTCTCAGTCCCTGAATCATCCCTAGCCAGTAATATCTACAAATGCCGAGCACCATAATCATTAGTTCCCAGCCTGCACTTTGTAATTAGTGGGCTAATTTGCTGTTAGACTGCAAATGAAGTACTGGGTCTCCCCAGTACAGGGGGTAGGAAAGCTCAAGGCCTGGCTCTTCAAGCACTACTAAGTGGGGGACTGTTCCAACATGGCCCCCATTGCGCTATTAAATGAGAGCCTGCGAGTGCAAGGGGAGCACTGTGTCGGCCAAAGGGCACGAATGGGAACACCTGCCACTACTGTAGGTAGCGAGGCTGCATTTTACTATCATAGCTGGGCAGAGGGGAATGAAAAAAGGCAAAAGGGCTCCAGAGAAACTGCCTTACTTGGAATAATTCAATGTCGACGAAGATAATGACCTTGGCTGTTTCCGGTGAGGGTGAGGGTGAGGGTGGTTGTTTACTCAGTATAAGTAGTGAAGCAAATAATGTTGATTTTTTTATAAAATGCCTCATAAGTGCCATTTTAATTTGACGTTATATCTAAATTACACTAAAATACACACAAGCCCTTGCTTCCCTTTATTACTACAGTGCATTGTTCTTTAGTCAAACTAAATTGCTTAACTGTGTATGAAAGAGTGCAGTTTTGCAGTTTTGTGGTTTCTAAGCCTGTGGGTTTAGTGTTTGAAGGTGTTTCCGCTCCTCACCCTGCAGGGGCAGGACCTGGTTAGCCTGGACCATGATGCAAAGCTGCAGCACCAGCTGGGGGGCGCTCTTGAGAAAGATCTCCAGCAGGCGCAGCATGCTGATGTCGGCGCTCGCGAACATCAGGCGCCAGTAGTAGTGCCGCCGCTCGCGGTCGCCACGCCAACGGCTCTGCATGCCCAGGTACATCGCATGGACGTACCTGCAGAGAGAGAGAGAGAGAGAGAGAGAGAGAGAGAGAGAGAGAGGAGTCAGTGAGGGAGTCATACAACCTTCTAATGAGACCTGTTCATGGCTTTCAGGAAACTCAAACTCTAATCCTGTTGGGGTCAGAGGAAATTACCCTAAACTATAAAGCCTCTGTCATTATCTTTTTTGCTGACTCTACATCTTGAGGACTCAGAGGTTATAACTCTAGTAACCTTAATGGATCTCACTGTGACACACAAATATAATAGAGAGATGGCTAGGACCTTATAGATAGTTTACTGTATATATACAGTACAGAGAAGATACTGCAGCCAGGCTAGCGCTGCCTACTGTAATGCGTTCAGCCAATTTCATTTGCCTCCACCATATAGTCAGGAAACTAGTGGTTCGGTTCCATCTGCTCCGTCTCCTACGGCGGACGGACCACTCAGCGAACAGAGATTTCATATGATGCATTCCAGCGGGTAACATGCGTCATGGCCAAACAGTAGCGATTGGTTTTAAGCAGAAAGTATCTACCTACCAGTGCCTACCAGGAAGCAAACGAATCCACATGGATAGAGAACAGACGCTATATGAAATGGAATGAAATAAGCAGCTGACACATCAGGCTATATAGAAGACTAATGGTGGAGGTCATGAAAAAGCACAAGTCATGCTGTTAATGTAATGAGTGTACTTGTTATAAATGCAACTCACTGGAATACAGATTCATCTGATTAGACCTAAAATTGCATGAGGATCAGGTATGATTATATGTTGAAGGATGCTTGGCTGACAAAGTGAGCGCTTCTTCCATTCCACTCCAGAGCGCAAAAAATAGTAAACGCACTGAAGATGCCTTCCGGAAAATATTAAAACACAACAGTGACATTCTTGCTAAATGTAAAAAGAAGGCAGGACTATATACTAAAATGGCTATAGTGGCATTGGGATATCATCTCTTTTCAGTACTACATGTAGATCTTTCTAAAGCGCTTTGCGTATCAGCTGGCCCCTGCTAAATATTCTGGCGTGGCTTCAGGTCGGAGCGTGCCGCTCTCTCTGAGGGACTGCCATAGTGACCACCTGGGATAAATGGTACAGCGTTGTCTGGCGCGGCGCCAGCCGACTTTGAGCGTGATCCAAGCTGTCATGTTAAGCTTTGTGCTCCCCAGCTCAGCCCTTAGCTCAGAGACCTGTCCCACAGCATCAGTCCTCCTGTTACATTTGTACAGCCACTACCTGCCCACTGGCACTGACACAGTGGACAAAACCACCACCGAGGTGCTCAAACGGCACAAGATGTACAAAATGGAAATGCATAGGAAAATGCTACACAAATACACACAAAAATGACAAAAAAGTTAATTTTTCCTAATGTCAGAGATTGTATCATATGAAGATATGTTATCAAGAGTCAACAATGAAAATGAGAACCTTAAGAAGTCATG
>JASCQY010000173.1:16175601-16187713 GCA_030264315.1 Sardinella tawilis
CACACACACACACACACACACACACACACACACACACACACACACACACACACAAACATACACACACACACACACACCAAGCGCTATCTCTTCAGCACATTGTGCTAAGCTGCGAACAGCCTCTTAAAGTTTGGCACACTTTCTTTAGGCCTGCGGTGCATTCAGTCGGGGATGCCTCAATAATAAGCCTTGACCCCCCCCCCCCACCTGCCCTCATCAACCCCCCAACACACACACACACCATACGCACATACACGCACACCATCACCACCATCCTCATCCTTCATCCTGTAACCCCCCTCTCTCTCTCTGCTGACTTACCATGGCAACAGCAGGGAGGGGGCGCCCAGCCATCATTATCAGCAGAGCCATCTGTCATTGGGGTCGTCAGTCTCCGCTCATGTACTGGAGAGGACTCCAGCTTTAACTGGGGGCATATGCTGCTCCCCTCTGCACCACACAGCCTGCCTTGCAGAGTGCCAAGAGGCTGTGGGAAGGGTAGGATAGAGAGAAAGAGAGAGAGTGAGAGCGAGAGTAAGAAAGAGAAAGAGAGAGAGAGAGAGAGAGAGAGAGAGAGAGAGAGAGAGAAAGAAAGAGAGAAAAAAACTGATTTTAGTTTGGTCAGAGAAAGTGTGGGTGTGTGTTGGTGTGGTGTATAATATACTGTGCATAATAAATATGAATAGATGTGTGTGTCTGTGTGAGTGAGTGAGAGAAAAAGAGAGAGAGAAAAAAAGATTTTAGTTTGGTGAAATGGGGCTGGAGAGGACATGAGATAGCAAATGAGAGAGAGATAGAGAGACAGAAAGAGAGAGAGGGGTAAAAGAGAGTTTAGGCAGCAAAAGAAGGACAGAGAAAGAGAGAGAGAGAGAGAGACAGAGAGAGAGACAGAGAGAGAGAGAGGTTGTGGATGGCCGTCTGTCAGTGATAGGATGCTTATTGATTGACTGAGTAACTGATTGATTGGACCCTTGATGAACTGAGTGAACTGGGGGAAGTCTTCCAGGCCTGAGGCAGAAGAAGGATAGCATCACACCCTGGAGCTTCCACATAACACGACACCAGATTTACACTTAAGTTCCCATTTCTCCCATATGTTGGTCCATTTGCATTATTTCTTTGATGACAATAAATCACATATGAAGTGCATTTGCAGGCTATTGTAAATGTTTCCATACAGTAGACACAAAGTTAGCAACTTCTGTAGTAGTGACTCATTCCTTTTCATCAAATCACACCTTTTTTTTTCTATTACGGGGTGTAGACTTAACCCTAAACATTACTTTATTGTATTCTTACTTTTTTTCTCAGTGTACTTTTTCATCATATCAAAAATGATGAACATGATTATTTTGGTCAGTAGTGATAACCTAGATTTATTTTACTCAGTTCGGAAACATCTTCCATCATATTCAGTTAAGAAATCTAAATTTAAATGTTTTATGCAATTAAACTGAAAAAATCAAATTAGTTGATCTGAAGCACAACTCTTCTGCCATGAAGATCAGCTAATTAGAGAGTTTGCATGTAGCACAGAGAGAAGACATACTTCTTGAAGCCACGGTTTGTACTGCTGTTAAATTCATTGTTGTATTAATTTGGTAGTATTTTCATAATCATTGGGAGGCAGAATAATGATTAATAACTCATTTTGATTTGTTACAAAGCCATTCCTTTACCATACAGTATGTCTGTGATAGAGATAGAAAGATAGAGATAGGCCTACTTTATTAATCCCAAAGGAATTAAATATAGTTTACATTAATATAGTGTCAATATAAAATTGATAATTGTATAGTAAGTAACAACAACAACAACAACAACAACAAAACAATATAGGCCTACATGAACTGAATTTCTATAGACCTACTTCTGAAACTGGTCATCATGGAACTTTTTATTGATAAAGACATTAAGTGCTTGTTTCTGGAATGCTGCGTTGTCTTAAATATTTTTAAAAACTTAAATTACAAGTGCAAACTCACTGGTTGACTTATACAGAGGCAGCTGATGGGAACAAGTGATGAAAGAAAAAGGAAGTCGTTGGATTTGCCATATGACTTGCAGGAGACACTACTAACCTTTTGTTTTCGTTTTCAATGGGCATTGTTTTGGAACACTGACGGAGCTCTGGGCTCTGATAGGCCGGCAAAGTAGACAATAAATCGCCAGCGAGACTCTGATTGGTGGAGACGCAGAGTTTGGCGATATCTCCGCCCAGGCTTGTAGCCTAAGTTTACTTCTTGGAACTTTCTCTGCAGCAAAGTAAGTTTTCAGAGTTGGAGGGCGGTGTGAGGGACGACAAAATCACCGCAAAGATGAAGCTGTGTGGAAGTTTTCTAGGTCAGTACTTCTTTCAAAATGTTTCTTTGGCGTGACAACTAGAAAGTAGGCAGATGGTCTAATCTGAACATTGTTTAACTTCAGTTTCTATGTTTACGTCGGCTTCTTCAGCATTGTACCATCTGCATTGGAAACTGTTTAATGTTAATTGTAACTGTTTAGTTACAATTTCCTCGTTAACGAATATGCATACGCATATAGTCAATGTCATGACATAGTATTGTTTTTAGCCTGTTATTGGCTTGGCAACAATTAGGCTACAGAAGTATTGCGCTTGTTTGAAACCCGTTCTGATTTCTGTGGTAAACTGCGCAGATAACATGTTTGATGGTACAATGAACCTAAAATGCTGATATATTTTACCACAATGAAACACTTGTGCTAAATCAGCAGCTGACCCAGGGCTCTTTGTATTCGCAAAACTCCGTCCAGACAGTTTTTAGACAAAGGCAACTTTTGTTCCCTCGAGGATATGTGTTTCAAACCCTATGGGGACGAAGTCAGTCCTCCAGCGCATTAAAAGTTTGTAGTGTGTGTGTGTGTGTGTGTGTGTGTGTTGTGTGGGGTGGAGATGGGAGGGGGCCAGCCGGCTTGGCAGATCGCTCCATCTGTCTCTAAAGGGAGGGGACTTGTGTGAGTGGGGGGTTTCCCTCATCCCATTCTTTCAGCAGGCACCGTATGCAATATTTATACTCATAGCTCGGGACCGTAGTAGCAGACCGCAACTTTAATTGTATGCGGCTGCAACAGGGCTGTCCATCTGTGATGAGCTTTACGAAGTGCCCGAGTAGAAAAAAAGTCCCAGCTGGTAATCGTAGAAGTTGAGCCTCATTAAATATTCAGAAAGTCTTTCAGAGTTGTTCTTGAGGGCAACCCCATCAGACTTTACGCCAAACTTTTCTACAATTGATAGGCCTAACATAAATTTAAACAATCGAAACTATGACTATGATATTAATGACAACAACTGCATGCTTTATGGTTAGTTTTCTAGGTTATTGTATCTTTTCAATATACAATCCGTACACTGTTTATTAACAGTTTAGCATTTATTTAGATGTTGTTATCTATTATAAGATCACATAGTCTATAAAATCTGTTCTCAGGCAATGAATTGCGAAAACGGAAGTCATCACAACCAAGCTAGATAACGGTGATTCGTCTGTTCTGCAGTAGGCATATTTAATTCTTTAGTGTTACTGCGCAAAACAAAGTAGTTCCTGGAAATAAAACTATATTCAGATTCAGAAGATATGTAAACATATAGTAATCACGGGCAACATAACACCCAAATCTGTGGTTGTGCAGAAAAACTATTAATTTGTAGTTTGCATTCTTGGTTACATGTGTGGACTACATGGCACATGTTTCTTATGGCATGTTTGGAAAAATATATAAACCGTTCAGATTATTTAGGCCTTGGTATAGATAACCATAAAAAGAATATGCTTGGCAGAGTGGATGAGAAAAGACCGTCTTTTTGACCGGCTGCGCAGAACACTCTGTGTTTCTGTCCATGGTACTGAAACGAAATCACTGCCCGCGCTGTCTTAGGTCCTGAATTTCCGTAGAGCTACACAGTTCATTCGGAGGACCTAGATGAGTCCACTGTTCCTGAGTCTTAACGAAATGTCTCATTAAAGAAGAGGGTAACTTACAAGACTTTGGCATTTATTGACAAGGAGTTAAAAAGTTGGCGTTGTATACTACAATCTGGAATGTCAAACATAATGTTTTAGTCAAACTCAGTATCTTTCATGTTGGCTATTGAAATGACTGGGCAGTACCATTGTGTATAAAGATGGGGGATTCTCATATGACAACTGTAACAGAATCCCTCTTCTGTAATGCGATCGCTGAGGCCAAAAGTTAACTGTTAACTACAAATGATAGACCTACAAATGATAGAATAATTTTTGCACGATTTTGCACGCTTGTCATGGGTTTATTATCATTAACTCCTCTGTGGTCTAGCATAAGCAAATCCAAGTAGATGCATAATAATTATGTTCTAAGGATGGAGCCGTTGTGTGCTGTACTGTGTGATATGGTGGAGGGGGTTTAGGGCACTATCAGAAGCCCTGCCCATCTTATGCTGTAGGTTTTTACTATGATGATGTCACAACATAAGAGGGGAGAGGAGGGGTGAACAATGGCCTGTGAGCGGTAGGTAAGTTATATTATTCTCGCCGACAAAGCAATGGAGACGATGCAATCTGTAGTAATATGAAGCATTCCGATTTAGAATAGGTGAATAGCATTATCTATACCGTGGAGACGTTGTGGCTTCGATGTGATCGAGAGGTCTGAGTTTTTGAACGTCAGATAGGGACTTAGATTACTGAGCCTCTGAAGACAGCGTTCAACACTGAAGTTGCATCGAATAAAGACCATATCTTTCATGAAGGATTTTATGGAATACTGTGGCATAAGGTAGGCCTATATATTTAAACTGTGTCCTGTGTCGCTGATACTGCTTATTTCTACGTTTACATTTATGTTATACATGGTGTGTTAACGGACCCACCATTGCTGTTTTTTTGTAATGGACGCCGGGCTAGTAATCTCTTAAAGAAGCAGTTGCTGGTTTACCCTTGTAGCTTTTGTGTGTAGATTACAATTTCATCCTCCATTGTTATTTCACTGTAACAGACGGATCTAACTGCACGATGGAAATGTGATTATAACCATCATTTCTGTGTGTTGACTAGCTGGCATATTAAATGATAGTTATTCGAGGCATAGTGGTTGAGAGGTGTACTGCTGTTGATATTTTTATAATCTTTTGACAGATGCATGATTTCCGAGGCCTTCTTATTTCAGTTAGCCTAAGTCTATACGGTGATTTTATGACCGTCAAAAGTGTAACTTGTTTAAACAACAGAAAACAAACGTTTCTGAAGCACCTGATAGCCTGATGTTTTTACACTGCGTTGTCTAACAAAAAAACATTTGTGCAGAAAGTTTGGATAGCTTTTAACGAGTGAAACTGTTATGCAAGTTATAAGAAATACTCATATGTGGGAAGCATCAAGTATGGCGCTCTCCCGAAGCCCTTGGAGATGTTTTGGATATGTGTGCGTCATGTGAAAGTCGTGCAAAACAAAACACCTTTCGGTGCGAAGCGTGTCTTTAGAGGACCTATTAAAACCATGTTTTGTCATTACAGTGTTCATATTATTGTCCGATTTCGGATGTGTACAGCTGAAGGCAACGGTATTGCACTACCGAAGTGTACTGCATGTGGCCTAGGTAATGATAGTTTGGCAGCAGGTGTATTCGAGAAGGCTACATAACAGGCTACGATCTAGACTTGAAACCATGCATGGGTAGAACTTGTAGCTTACAGATCTTAGGTAGACGCTCAGGCTGAACCTGTCTCAGAGTAAACAACGCGTCCATGTTATGTTAAAATGACAGGTGAATCCACATCAGGGCTTCAAGATAAGTCATCAAAGCGAGCCGATCGAAAGACCAGCATTTGCTGGTTCCACCCTTATCTAAACGTCGCGGAAGGTTTTTTTTTTGGCTTCTCGGTTGATGGAAGTCATTCATAGGCGTGGTGCTGTACAAAGTGTGAAACGAATGGCTACGTGCAATTGGATGCTGCGCTTTCGATGCCGGGGCCTACGGAACAAAAGGCTTCAAATATAGGCCCAACATTTTCGTTTAACATCTGTAATATGTAAGACAGATTGTGCCAGCGCTACAGCATATGGCACGCAACCATATCGAATAGATAGGCTAGATAACTTAGATTCACCTCTTAGTGGAAAAGTAGCCTTCATTTTTCCTTTGTATTAATGAGAGTCATTTCATTAAAGGTTGTCACTCTGGTTGAAGTCTTCGTCCATTTAGGCAGTTATTAGAAAACCGCTACCGTGAGGACCCTAACATCAGCATTGTCGAAGTCGTACACCTTTCCAGTCCTCAGTCGTGTAGTAGGCTACAAACCAGCGATGCTTGTTTATGACTTCCTACGTCTTAGTATGTGGCATATTTGAGTTGACTGAAGTTTCCGAACTCTGAACGTTTTTTCACACTCAAAGTCACATTTCTCCGTGAGTTCTCACGCGGAACCGGTTTGACAGCGTTAGAGGACCAGGTGCTTCTTGAAACGTAATCAGGCGGTCAGTAATGAGCAGGCGTGTGAAACAGCTGGGACGCGTCGCGGCCATCCTCTCTTTTGGGAAGACTAATCGACACCAGAACGATGAAGGCACGCGAGTCGTGTCATATGATGATGTATAGCATTTCAAAGACCATGAGAATGGCTTCAGTGTGTATACCCCCTGGGGTGTCTCCCTGTGTTGCATATAAATTTCTGGACATTATGGTTGGTAATTTGTTTTTAATGGATCACTAGTTTATTTGTGTGTGTGTGTGTGTGTGTGTGTCTGTGACAGAGAGAGAGAGACTCCCAGTTCTGTACTAATGTCCTCATTAACTGGGTTATATGAGTGACTAGTATCACCAAAGTCTTTTTCCTTTTCTTCCACAACGATGGCACAATTTCCATAAGCAGACTTTTGCTTGGTTGATGGTCTGATTCTAATTGAGTTTCTCATTAACGCGTCCCATTATAGTCAATAAGGCTGTTAAGACAGTGGGAGTAACCCACTTATGTGTCCCTTACAGAGAATGAGTTCAGAGGCCAGCTGCTGAACCAGAGGTGGACGAGAGGGGACAGAGACAGCAGCTGTGACACCAAAAGGACGAGGAGAGGCAAAGTGAGAACATTTCCACGTCTCAGTCATCAAAAGACACACACAAACACACACACACACACACACACACACACACACACACACTCTTACACACACACGTACACACACGGATAACACATAACACTTTTTGTCAAAAAAAGTTGGTATGTATGTGGGCTTGCTTTTTGTTCGTTATAGAATTCTCTCTCTCCCTCCCTCCCTCCCTCCCTCTCTCTCTCTCTCTCTCTCTCTTTTTTTTGTTCAACTCTCCCTTACTTTTGAAAGGAAGCTGTACAGTGGGATGGTATTGATTTTGGTGTTGGAGAGCATATTTAGAAGGATGGAGTGTGTCTTTATTATCTGCAACTTGAGCCTGAAAGCTTGTCTGAGAGGAACTATTAGATACCCTGCCTTTTACAGAGAGGCATTGATCCCAGCTGGGGTGTTTTCAGTGTGTACCAGACATTACAGTCTGGGAGGGGGGGGGGGGTGAAAACAGGTGCACTTCAGGATTTATTTGTGAGGAGAACACAGAGGGAGAAGAAGAAGAAGAAGAAGAAGAAGAAGAAGAAAAAGAAGAAGAGACAGAGAGGAGTGGATGTGTGGATAAGGCGAGATGGAGCAAAAGACAGAGACGGAGACAGACAGGTGCAAGGGCAGAGAGAAAAAAAAACAGGCAAGAGATACACTAAAAATAGATGAAATTAGAAACAGGTTGCTGACACACAGAAGGTACCATTGAGGAAATAAGGGAGGGATATGGTATGTTTTTCATAGTCTAACTAGCGCTTATTATATGTCATAAAATACAGACTGTTGAAGAGAAACAACATCAAGACATTTTACTTGCATAAACAAAGTGAAGTTGCCATGCAACTAGGGCTTATAGCAAAGTTTGATTATAATGTGTTCCGTGATAAGTGACTAAAGGAGGAAGTGACTGAGAAAGGACAGAGGGGACAGACTGAGGCGGAGTTTATTTAGTAATGCCCATGACTGTGTCTGTCTTCCAGATGAGTCAGGATGCAGACGAGAAGAGGACGCGGACGCGCTCCAAGGGCATCCGAGGTACGAGCCACTTACGTCATATCCCCTCATTGCCATGAGGACATGATTTAATCTACCGTACCATCATCCAAGTTTATTACATGTGTAAGATGTGATTGTTTGAGTATGTTGTCTTTCACACAGCTCTCCCTCTTTTAAACTCATTTTGCACTTTTTACTTTACAGTACCCCTGGAGCTTGTGGGCCAGGAATGGAGGTATGTAGTAAAAAGAAAAAAAAAGACATTGCAGTGGATAACATTGTAATTACTCATAACTCGCATCAGGACCACTATGAAAACCACTAGCAGAAATACCATCAAATATCCTTGCTTAGGATGCAAGATAAAACAGAATTGAAAACGACCACATCATATCACTCCTCTAATAAACACATTCCTCTTGAACGATGTCCACTGGGACCTCTGAGAGATGTGCCATCTGTTCTCCGAGAACACGTCCTCATTTTGAAAGTTGATGTTGTTTTAAGAACAAGCGCAACGCAGCGAGCATCATATATATTCACATATCCCTTGGAGGAATGCCTTTTTTGGGCATAGAATCAATCGTCGCCTGTTTGGTCTCCTTTCAGTTGTCCTATTCCGGGATGCGATGGCCTGGGTCACGTCAGTGGGAAATATGCACGGCACAGAAGGTAATTTCATATACTCCATTAATTAACTTTTTAAAAGATACAGTCAATTATACTTAACCGTTGGTGGGTGGGATGTGTAATATGTTTCCGATAGCTCAGTCATAAAGCACAAAGTGATGGCATCTTTTTCATCATTGTGCAGAGGGATAGTGTACAATAATGATTCTCTGTCTCCGTGTTGTCTTACACACACATAGGTACTAAACAAATCAGCCATTTTATGAAGACCATGAATGTGAGAAGGATTTATTGTAGGTGTAAAATCACTGGCTCCTGTTGTAGTTCATTAGATGACTGTTTAACAATGCTACAAGTTTACCAATATCAGTTATCCTAAGAACAGAAGTGGCTGTTTGTCCAACATACAGTACAACAGATAGCTGAATAACTCGACCGACCAATCAGAATCGAGTATTCTGAACAATGCGAAAAGCACAGTTTCTGACTTCTCCACATGTTCCCGTGCCGTTTCCTTGCCATCTCTGTGCAGTGTGTTGGGTTGCCCACTGGCAAAGAAAAGAAAACAGGAGGCTGAGGCAGAAGAAAATCAACCTGCCCCTAAGAAGAAGCCCAACCCTCTGAAGCTGGCCATGGATGACGGCTTCAATGCTGACAGTGACGCGAGCAGCGAGGCAGAGACGAAGGAGGAAGGAGCCGAATCCGACGAGGAGGCAGCCACTGAGAAAAACACAGAAGTGGCCGAGAAAGAGACCACAGCAGAACAGCCACAACAACAGCAAGGTATGGAGAGGGAGAGAGAGAGAGAGAGAGAGAGAGAGAGAGATGGGGAACATGATGTAACAGTCCTGCATGTATTTCTCATATAACTGTAGTACTGCATTTGGGTAATAGCACCCTTTTTGGACTTACATACTAATCTAAGTGAATAAAAAGGATGTGTTAATGCTAGTTAGTGTACTGCTTACACTTATAAAAGTTTGTTGATACATACTTGATACACACACAATATGCATGAGTAAATGACGTACAGTACATATATGACAGATAATGTGTGTGACAAAAACTTTGTTATATTTCCGATTAAAGTTGCATAATTTTTTTGTTTTGCTTTTTTTTCTGACAGATGAAAATGCACCAGCTAGTCCGAAAGAGAAAGAGCCAGTGAGCGAAGCTGCCCCACCCTCTGATTCAGACATCCCCAAAGAGCGAGAGGAGGCCACACCCATCCAGCCGGTTACTATGGAGGCAGACAGCGAGGCGGCGCTGCAGGTCGCCGAGGAGATCCAGGCAGGAGAGGAGGACGAGGAGGAGGACGAGGAGATGAGCGAACAGGACAGGATGAGGCAGCAGCTGAAAAACGACCCGGCCCCAGAGCCGACCACAGCCGAGGAGGAGGAAGAGGAAGAGGACAACGAGGAAGAGGGCGAGGAAGAAGAGGAGGAGAGGCAATGCTCAGGTCAGAAGAACAACTCTGACCACCAGTACTACAGCGGGAACTATCAAAGACTGCCCACCAAAGATGCTGAGAAGGAGGATGGAGACAATGAGGAGGAAGAGGAGGAGGTGGAGGAAGAGGAGGAGCAGGCCATGGCAGAGCCTGTTGTGCATGCTGCAGTAGCCCAAGAGGTGCAGTCGGAAGTGGTGCCCCATGATGAGGAGAAACAAGAGCTGATTGAGGAAGAGGAGGAGGAAGACGATGAGGAGGAAGAAGAAGATGAGGAGGAGGAAGAAGATGAACAAGGCTCCAAGGCCTCGCCGACTGTCGTCATTGAGTTGCGCTCTGAGGAGGAGGATGAGGAGGAGGAGGAGGAAGATGAGGGTGAGGTTGAGGAAGAGGAGGAGGAAGAGGAGGAAGTGGACAGCATTTCTCACAGGTCAGAGGTCACAGATGAGTCAGAGACATACGACATGACCAAAGGCAACCTGGGGCTCCTGGAGCAGGCTATTGCCCTGAAGGCTGAGCAGGTGGAGAGGGCAGCAGAAGAGAGCTGCTCTTCAGAGCCCCTGTCCTACCACAGCCAGGACGAAAGGTCCAGCAAGGCCAGTGACAACACACCTCGCAGGCCGTACTACGGGAAAGGTACGGGAAGTCCTGTTTTTTAACATTTTATAGAGCAGAAACTCTCATTCTGTCATTTAGCTTGATTATTGCACTTGTAGATCTTTTTCTTTTTGGAGTACTGCACTTTTGCATAGCACTTTCTGGAGTTTTTGAAAATGATGTGAAATGAGGAAGTCCTGCTGAAATCCCCACCTTTGTCCAATCACAGAGGGCTCTAGGTCTGAGAAGAAAGAAGTGAAGTGTCCTACTCCAGGGTGTGATGGGACAGGTCATGTGACTGGTCTGTACCCTCACCATCGGAGTCTCTCTGGCTGTCCTCACAAGGACAGGATTCCCCCAGAAAGTGAGTGCAGTGGGCAGCTGTCTTTTGTTTCTCTGTCTTTCTCAGTTTATCTGTGTTTCTTCGTTTCTGTTTTCTCTATGGCTATGTCTCTGGCCCTCAACCTCTGTCGACACCTCATTCTCCACCTCATTCTCAATCTTCAATTCTTCAGTCTTCAATCTTCAATCTCTCTGTCTTCTTCTTTCCCTGCATCTCAGTGTTTCTTATTGTTTTCCTCTCATATGAAACACATTCAATAATTCATAATACATTGATTACATTGTCTTCTTCCAACAGTTTCATAATGAAGTGATTCTCTTTCTTTCACCCTCTAGTCCTGGCCATGCATGAAAATGTTCTGAAATGTCCGACTCCAGGCTGCAATGGTCAGGGACACGTCAACAGCAACCGTAACACACACCGCAGGTACTGCCTACACTGTATTCTCATAGGAAACAACTTGTTTTGATTGCATTCGATTACAATTATTGTGACTGATTCGCAAAGATATTAAAACACAGGATCACCCTCATACTCTGTCTGCCTCTTCAGTTTGTCAGGCTGCCCCATCGCAGCCCAGAGGAAACTTGATAAGGGCCATGACAAACAGGTCCTCGTCAGCCAGCCCTCAGTGAGTGAGTCCACCAGCCCAGGAGGCCACTCCGACAGAGTGTTGAGGTAACACACACACACACACACACACACACACACACACTCCATCCCCCTCATCACTCTGTATGCACTGGATATGCCAGTCGCCGTCACAATGTATCATTGCCCTCATATAGGCTTATATAGTACTGCCTCATTTCTCCCACCAGAGCACGAGGCATGAGGTCAGTATCAATTAATAACAATTTTTCTCGTCTCTTCTCTGAAACTGGGCCAGGGAAGAACAGTTTTGTCAAAAACACATTACAGGAGAATTATGTCCCAGAAAACACACACACACACACACACACACACACACAGACTCACACACACACACACACACACACACACACACACACACACACA
>JASCQY010000173.1:16191378-16202612 GCA_030264315.1 Sardinella tawilis
GATTTGTGTGTAGAGTTTTGCAAAAAAAGCCAAAAGTTTCAAAAATTGCGTCTAAGCAATCAGAAAAAACTGTAATAATCAAGCATTGAGTAGATTTGAATTTTCGGTTTACTGATCGAATTTGAATCGAGTCAATCTAGTTTGAATCAGTAGAAGCTTCTCTTCTGGGGATGCACAGAGTAATTTAATAAATGTAAGCAAAACATAAATATAATGCACATCATATGAACATTATGTAGATAGATAGATAGATAGATAGATGTATATAGATAGGTAGATAGATAGATAGATAAATAGATAGAAATACTTTATGTTTCATTATGCAAAATTACTTTATGTATCACTAACTTCTGTCATAATACACATTGTAACATGGATTTTATTCCTTCTTCAGGTGTCCCACACCAGGCTGTGATGGATCTGGTCACATCACAGGGAACTACGCCTCTCACAGAAGGTAACGCTATATAACTCACCTGTTTAGCCCTCGTGCACCGTAAGGCCTCTGTTGACATTCATGAACCACTTGTTCTGACAAACAATAATGACCATGCTCTTCTTCACCTGTCCTTTGGCAGTTTGTCAGGATGCCCTCGTGCCAAAAAAGGAGGAGTGAAAACCACCCCCACAAAGGATGACAAAGAGGACTCGGAGCTCTTAAAGTAAGACTTGAGCGCGCTCAAAGGAGCTTCAGCATGATTATAGCAACTATAAATAGCCACTTTCCACACACTCTTAAATTAACGGTTACTAGACGGGACATCAAAATTCACCCATACATCCTCGACTGTTTTATTGCATTTAGCTGCATTGTCAATTTCAAAGGAACAGTATGTAAGTTTGTGGTCAAAACTGGTACTGCAATCACGTTCAAAATACCTCAGAGTATATCCCCTCCCCCTCCTCCCAGACAAGATTTTGCCAGCTAGGTTGTTGAAATCTGGTGGAGGGCGACACAACAGGCCAAAACACATAATAGACACATAGTATAGCATACACATGACAACATCAACATTAGTTGACAGCTGCAACTTAACCTTTGTAATGGGAATATCCAGACTGGATTACTGTTGTCAGTGATAACAGTATTTGAAATGATCTTTAATGGCTTAATGGCTGGTGATATAGTGTATTAGGGCCATTTTATGATTAATCCTACATTTATTTCTTATATATGGTTCCTTTAATAGAGACATATTACATAGTATTGAGTTTTGTGTGTTTAGTTCTCTGGATGTTTTCTTCTCAGTACACCACACACAGTAGCTAAGCTAACCCAACCTGCCTCTCCTCCCCTCTCCAGATGCCCAGTGCCTGGCTGTGACAGCATGGGCCACATCAGCGGCAAGTACGCCACTCACCGCAGCGCCTATGGGTGCCCACTGGCTGCCAAACGCCAGAAAGAAGGGGTTCTGAATGGCACCCCCTTCTCCTGGAAGGCCTTTAAGACAGAGGGCCCCACCTGCCCAACCCCAGGATGTGACGGATCCGGACACGCCAACGGTAGCTTCCTCACTCATCGCAGGTAAATATAGACATAGTACATGCTTACATTGTAGACCATTTCAGGTTCTAAATCCATAGCTGGACAAAACAATGCTTGAACATTCTATCTTGATCCCCAACTACTTCCTGTTACATTAACATAACATATGGAATGTTAAACAGGAAGTTCTGGGGGACCAGCTTTGAAACTAGAACCTGAAATGGTCTATAGATACATTATATATGGGCAATTCCACAGGAATAATGAAAATCAAATGCAGTGCTATTTGCATTGATCACTTCAATTCAAGTTCAGTTATATTTAAAGAGGGCATTTTACAACAGTGTTGTTTCATGGTGCCTTATAATAAGGGGCACCCAAGAGCAACAGGGGCAAGGAAAAACTCCCCTGTGCTAATTAGTCTAGGAAGAAACCATGAGCAGCTCCTCCGCCGTGAAAAATGATTTGTGAAAGTTCTTCAGCAAAAAAAAGTGCTCAAATTTCATGTAATTTTTTACATCATACAATACCATGGCATTTTATTGGCATGGTTGCCATGGTTTCCACCATCCACTTAATTGCCCACACATCATACATTTGTATCTACTGTATATAATTGAATTTCTGGATCAGTTTACAGTATATACCTGAATGAGACAAATAGGTGTCAGAGCTGGCATGCATAAATAGACCCAATAGAATAAAAAGATAGCACAGAGAGAGAGAGAGAGAGAGAGAGAGAGAGAGAGAGAGAGAGAGAGAGAGAGAGAGAGAGAGAGAGAGAGAGAGAAAGAGAGAGAGAGATAAAGAAGAAAGAGAGAAAATAGATCCACAGGCCCAATTTAAAGCCCAAAGGCACAAGTGTACCAATGGAGTAGTGTAAAAGAGGGACGGTTTCATAACTCCAGAGCGGGTCAGGAAAAGTTCTTGGCTATGGTAGAACGATGAAGAGGAAGTGGTGAATCTGCAGCTGGGTGATGTAATTCAGATGAGTGATTTCAGCAGGTCTCACAACAATATTGATGTGCTTTCCCCCCACCTATACCTGCAGTTTATCAGGCTGTCCCAGGGCATCGGCCAATAAGAAGAGGGCCAAGCTACCTGGTGACGAGTACATCAGCAAGAAATTCAGAGCAAGTGATGGTAAGACATATGCAATGCCAAAATGTTTTTGTTCTATTTTTTTAAATAAAGAATATATAGCTTAGATGTATCATTAGTCATGTAATGTGGCCCATGTGTAATAAAATAGCAACACAATGTTTATGTTACAAATAAAAATATTTAGATTTTTAAATGATTGATGTTTATGTTTCTTTTTTCTCCTTCAGTCCTGGATAATGATGAGGACATAAAACAGCTGAACAAAGAGATTAATGAACTTAGTGAGTCCAACTCAGAGATGGAAGCTGACATGGCAAACCTGCACACACAGGTCAGTCCTTTTGGCCTAATACCCCTACCCCTTTATAGTCCCAGATGCCTCAATTATGCTCTAATGACGACTGTAATGATTTATACTGTAATTTGAGTCATATTATGAACTCCTCCACTATGACTCAGTCATTAAATTGTGAATGTAATCAATTTGCCTTATTGTAGGATAGGTTAGTGTATTTGATTTACCGTAATTCACTCTGCTCAGTGCTACGCGACAGTACATTCAGTTGTGCTGAGAACAAGCAGGCATTTGCATTCTATGGAACATCACGATGCAGTCAGTTCTGTCGATGACTCAGACTGAAGCAGTAGGAGCTTAAGTGACTCAGTAACAGTAATGTTTGGCTCTAGGTTGGTGCTGAGATGCGATGGCTAACTTGCCTGAGTTTTTCCCCTCAGATTTCCTCCATGGAGAAGAACCTGAAGAGCATGGAGGAGGAGAACAAGCTGATCGAGGAGAGGAATGAGGCCCTCTTCATGGAGCTGTCTGGCCTGAGCCAGGCCCTTATCCGCAGCCTGGCTAACATCCGCATCCCACATATGGTGAGTTAGACAAGCAGGCAGAAGAATCGTGTGTGTGTGTGTGTGTATGTGTGTGTGCGTGTGCTGAGTGGGTTTATGCACTTGCCTTTACTATATGTGCTACTGTACGTCAGACAGACAAACAGACAAACAATATGCACAATATCATGGAAGCTGAAACCTCACTTTTACCACAACATAGCAGGTTTAAACTCTCTTTTTACCAGGAAATAACAGATAACTGCTTGCAATGTAGAGAATGAAATGTGTGACGTTGGCAAT
The DNA here is from genome assembly GCA_030264315.1 of Sardinella tawilis. Lineage (NCBI taxonomy): Eukaryota > Metazoa > Chordata > Actinopteri > Clupeiformes > Clupeidae > Sardinella > Sardinella tawilis. The sequence goes on from JASCQY010000173.1 coordinate 16,195,109, forward strand.
GTGCACTGGTAACGCCTGCATGATATTGCACTATTTGCCGATGTCAAAAAGGTACAGTCAAGACCCTTTTTGACCAGCACCTTGATCGGTGTTAAATGGTGTATTGATGCCAAGTGGCATACAGGTCCATGATTCCATGGTGTTGCTTTAAGGGAAACAAGCCCGGTATGTGCAACGCTAAATAGCATTAGCTTCTATGTTCATCTTAGACACTACTCTGTGTGTACTCTCTGAGGCACAAATACAATTCATATTCACACATAGGGACAAGAAAGACCATGATGATGCCCACTCCCCCTTCATACACACACACACACACACACAACCACCCATCCACACCCACCCACACACACACACACAACCACCCATCGACACACACACACTTATCCTGTATTGTCTCACAACTCTCTTTGTTTATCCTCTTTTGTGCATACAGAAAGAGCCAATCACAGAACAGAACTTTGATAGCTACGTGGACACCCTTACGCACATGTTCACCAACAAGGAGTGCTACCAGAACCCAGAGAACCGGGCCCTATTAGAGTCCATCAACCAGGCTGTGAAAGGCATTGAAGTGTGAAGAGGAACACTGAAGGGGAGGCTGAACAACTGGGAAGAGTGGAGATGAAAGAGCCACTGCGAGTAGAGGAACAGACAGAAGAAAGCAACAGATTTGTACACTGTGCAGTGTCACCACAATGAAAAGCAACTGTAAATTGGCTTTCAGGTTTGAATTATGTTGGTGGCGCCTCTTTGATGGAGAAACTGATGCTTCTTTTTTTTTTCTCAAAAATAAGGACCAAAATTCAGTGCTGCTGCTGTCTCAAAAAAAGTGTGATTTTGGAGCAAAACAGACCCCCTCTCCCCCCTTTTCCTCATGGACTGACTTGACCTTAAGAAATGACGCTGATTTTGAAATTCACTACCTGTTTGTGTTTTCGAACAACAATCTACCCTGGCAAGCCTTGCTTTCTCTCCTCAGTGCATGCAGGCTGTCAGGAGCATCAAGTTGTGTGAGAGTGTGTATGGATATTACTGGGTGTGAATCTGTGTGTGTGTGTGTGTGTGAGAGAGAGAGAGAGAGAGAGAGAGAGAGAGAGAGAGTGGCTGTGAGTGTTTGTGTCTGAGTGTGTGTGCATGTGTTGCAATCTAAGGACATGCCGAATGACCGCCCTGAATTGCTATAAAAGCAGACTTAGAATGCAGCACTGCAGAGCCCTGTGTGTCTTGTGCAGTACTACTGTTGTCCCATAGTTAGCGTAAAGGCATTCCAGACCCATCTAGTTAATATTTATAGTATTTATGAGCATAGACGTTGCACTTATATGAATAGTTTGTAGTGTCATTATTATTATTATCATGAAATGAATATTTGGACTGATGATCTGAGATGTAAGTTTAATATTATTTATCAATGTTTTGTGATTGTTTTCCCTATTTATTCATTCATGTCTATTTATTATCTTTAATTTATTATTATTTTTTTAATGAACAAAATGCTACACACACCGTTTTTATCTGTCAGTAAGAAGAAAGAAATTGTCCTCTGTCGTGATGTTTCAAAGGAGACAATATTTTAAAGTATTAACAATAAATTGTTTTATATATCTTCCTATTTATTTTAAAGAACGGGATTTTTAATCTCCTTTTTTAAGTGCAAATATTTTATAACTAACAGCTTTTGATATTCTTTTTTAAAGGTTTTTCTTTATTTAATCAGTTCTGTTTTCCATAAAGTATTTTTCACACCCTCCACAATGATGTGGGATGAATAGATATTATGTATTTATTATTTATTTAAGAACAAAAATGAATGGAAATCTTGTTGCATATTTATTTTGTAAATGTTGTGTGCTAGTGATTGCTACATATGAATAGTCTTTGCCCATCTGTTGATATTGAAATAAAAGGGAATTCTATTGCCTATAACATCGTAATGACTGTCAATCACCTTTACACAGTAATGATGCTTTAGAAATTATTTGTGAAAATGACATAGTAAGCAAAGGCATTACAAACGAATTATATTTAACTCAATACTGACTGAATGTAAAGTCTATAGATCAGACCAAAATAAGCTGCTGGCCTATAACGAGAGAAAATATATGAGGAGGTATTGTGATGACATCTACTGGACGGTGTGGGTAATGCTGTAGGGAAAATGGACACCGAAAACATGGTGTAGTATTGTGAACCTGTAGGAGAACATCTTTTGTCTGTTTCAGTGTAGCCTATGTTAGATGTGGAGACAAAACGCTAGAATATAATGGGGACCTTTCACAGTAGCTGACAAAGTAAAAACAATGGTGGTTTACAGACTATATGACGGAAAGTATCGAATTTGAATTAAAGTTTTGTTAATAATCCTATAATTAGTCAGTGCTATTTAAATAATGTAAACTCGGGTTACGGAATGACAGAATAGTCTCAGAAAGCAAAGAAAAAAATAATAATTTTCGTCCCTAGTGTTTTTGTCCGTGACGTCAGTGTCAGCTGGTCAATGTTTACATGTAGCATTGTACCCACTTGCATTGAATGTTTATGGGTAGGAAATCTAAGGAAAGGAAAACCTAGAAGGTGAACTCATCGCACATTGTCTAACCTTATCAACGTTAACAAAGCGTCATCTCATAAGGTATGACCAAAATGTATCTTCAAACGCTTGTGTGTTGCTGGTGACAGTTTTCTTTGTTTGACACGGTAATCATAATTTACTTGTTATTTTAGGACAACTGTCCATGTTTTCGACTAGACGTATGCGTTGTAATGCCAAAGATAGTCTGCACAACTGCATTAGCTATTATCTGTGGTGCCCTACTTTGGTAACCCTCTGTAACATGACATTTTGCGGACGAAAGTAGGTAGGGTATTTAGCGACCTCAACTAACCGGTAGACGATGTCCAAATTTAACCTGTCTGACTTGTGCAAATCATGTTTAGGCCAGTCGGTTTCAAGTGCATGTTTGTTTGTTGGTACTGTGTGTGGCGTACGAGCGAAAGCATACAACTTTAGTTACACAATGGCTTGTTATTCAATGGCGCAGCTGCATTTTGAGTCTGCGTTGATTGGTGGGAAATATTTCTCAGTTCTGCAGTTCCTGAGGTAGCGTCTCTGGGGAAGTTTGCCCTTCCGAGCTCCGCTGCACCACCGTCCGGTTATTCGTAGAACTGCTTAAAACAAGTTCAATTTTAGGTATTACATTTTTAATTGTGATGAATATTGCACTAAGATCTCTTATCCATCTTGTTCATCATCATATGTCTTCCCTCAACGCGTTGGGAGGCTGCTGAGAGAGGTCTCCTCTCTATATTTGATGTATTATTAAAATATAACATATTGTTTATTCATACATGGTTATTCACATTTAATTACATACGGTGCATGAAAGACAGTAGCCTACACCACTGTTCAAAACGACCAAGCAGTTACAGCCTATGCTGGCTATTTTATTATTGTATTAGACTGACTAAATGATCGTCATGTCCAATAATGTCAAATAATGTCATGGTTACTGATTAGGAACAACAGGTGCACAACAAACTTTATATTACTGATGTACACTATAACTGATGTTAAAATTTCATATATACAGACATTGTCTTGTCTTTGATTTCGAGAAGTCAGCTCATAAAATATGAAACTTAATGAGATCAATATGGTTATTATTCCACTCATTTGTAAAAGATTTTTGAAAATAGGCTTCAAACTGACTACTTTAATAAAGCACATACTTTGACACCATGCCTTTTTAATGAACCACATCCAGTAATTGCTGGCTCAATCACTGGCGAAAATTTCCCCAATGCATTATAAAAGACAGATATGAATATGGGAGTTTGACTACCTTTCCCTTTCTGCTCTTTTGGAGAGGAATGCCTTGGATCATGCATTCATTAGTATTGCCGCCATTGTTAGAATAAAATCTATAACTATCCCTATAGCTTATGAATATCACCAGGATATCAATTCTTGGTATTAAAAGAATGCCTAACCCACCCTGCTGAGTAAATCAGTCCAAAAAATTTTGTCTGATTCTGAGTCACCATGGTTGAGAAAATGATGATGTTCTAATCACAGTATCTGGATATTCTTTTCCCAGACACAGAATGGGGGGAGCAGTGAGTGCAGGGGAAGACAACGACGAGCTGATCGACAACCTGAAGGAGGCTCAGTACATCCGCTCTGAGCTGGTGGAGGAGGCCTTCCGGGCTATCGACCGCGCCGACTATTACCTGGAGGAGTTCCGTGACAGTGCCTACAAGGACCTGGCCTGGAGACATGGCAACATTCACCTGTCGGCGCCGTGCATTTACTCCGAGGTGATGGAGGCCTTGGACCTGCAGCCAGGCTTGTCCTTCCTGAACTTAGGCAGTGGCACAGGCTACCTGAGCACCATGGTAGGCCTCATACTAGGTGAGACTCCACCGCTCTGACCTCTGGACCTTTCAGGAAGTTAAATTTGAGTTGTAGGGGTTGTAGTATCACACAGCAAACTTACATACTTCACAAAACAAAATACAACACAAGTTACGGTTTGAAAAAAGTATTGATGAGTCTTGTCAATACAGTATGTTACTCTTTGAATGATTTAGTCCACATGGATTCCAGTACTGTCTTATATTATGTTTGCTAGGTCCATTTGGAGTGAACCATGGTGTGGAACTACATTCAGATGTGATTGAGTATGCTTATCAGAAACTTGATTTCTTCATTAAAACCAGTGACAGCTTCGACAGGTGTGTCTACATTCCATGGTACAGCTCTATGCTAATCCATATATTTCTCACGGTATACATGAGTACTTTGTTATAGCCACTGACGGCTTTGAGAGATGTGTCTACATTCCTTGGGATTACTGTATGCAAAACTGTTATATAATATCTGACAGTATATCAATTAGAAGCGAGACTGATGGGTTGTCACTATTAGAATCATCTTATCTATTGGTCATTATGCAGCTAGAAATACCTCTGAGGATTTGTTTGATTTCCCTTATCGTTTAATTTAAAAACAATTGGGATGTGACAAAGACGTGCATGTTTTAAATAGATGTTTGATACACTTCTAGGTTTGAGTTTTGTGAGCCCTCGTTTGTGGTGGGTAATTGCCTGGAGATTGCACCCGAGACCCGACAGTATGACAGGGTCTACTGTGGAGCCGGAGTCCAGAAGGAGCATGAGGACTACATGAAGAACCTGCTCAAAGTGGGAGGCGTTCTGGTGCTGCCTTTGGAAGAAAAGGTACTGTGTCTGCCACACTGCCCAATAACTGCAAAATGTTCATTCTCTCTTTCTCTCTCATACACACACACACACACACAGAAATATAGTGTGAAGACATTTAGAGATCAAACATCTATCATTTATTTTCCCTCTGCTGTCAGCTTACCAAGATCACAAGGACAGGCTACAACTCCTGGGAGACTAAGAAGATTATTGCGGTGTCCTTCGCCCCGCTCGTACTGCCCAAACACAATCAAAATGGCAAACCTAGGGCTGTTCCTTTACGTGAGTACCATGACTAACCATATCCTAACCAAGCTTGAAATGAAAACTGCGTAAGATCTGGAACTGTCTCCACCTGCTCTCAGTTGGCCGTTATTTGCTGTATGTTTATAAGTAGGCCTAGTCAGTGGCTATTATGTATAGTGAGGATCCAAACAAATGGTCATTGTTATTGCCCCAAGAACACAGGCATTGATGATTTTGAGACAGGCTCTTTTTCTCCCTCAGTATGAATATGAAATTCTGCAGTCTACACTTTCTCTCTTTCTTTTACAGTAAATATTCCTCTCCGTCATAAGTTAATTAACTAATTAACCAATGAATGTAATAATTAATTCATATAAATGTGTGGCTTTCCCCAGCCCCCATGTTTGAGGTGCGCAGCCTGCAGGACCTATCCCGCATCACCATCCGCCACCTCCTAAAGAAGAGCCTCTCAGGGACGTGGCCCATGCCCAGGCGCTCCGGCAACAGCCGAGGAGGCTCCCGTCACAAACGCCGGCGTGACCACCGCGACTCCACCTCGCTGCTCACTAACCGCTACGTCTTCATGACCCGCCTCATCCCTGGCCCCATAGACGGCAACAACAACCAATCGGGAAGCGAGGACGAGGAGGATGACGACGAAGACGAGGACAACCTCGAGAACAACTGTCGCGCCGTTTGCGAACGCATACAGGATGACGAGGAGGCGGTGGCAGCGGCTGAGGTGGAGGAGGAAGAGGAGGATGACGAGGTGGGGAGGAGGGAGGGCAGCGTCTTGCTCATGGAGACTCAGGTGAACCCGCTGAGAGAGAAGATCCTCAGCCTCCCCCTGCCTGAGCCACTGAAGATGTACTTGCTCCACTACAGAGAGAAGTAGGACAGCCAGCTGGGATGCTTGCCGGGATCTATAAACCATTACAAAAGCCCCTCCTTATGTCCCCCTCGACTCCCCCACCACCCCCTTCCTCGAACCCACTCCCCTATCGGTGCCTGAAAGCCACGCTAGCTGTTTTTGAAGTGTCCCCCTCGAACCCACCCTGTCCCCTCCACGCGTGGAGATGGTGTGACTTTTTTGAGACTTGCTGAATGACAACCAGACAGTTGACTGGACTGCCTTCATTTTAATTCAGTGCATTTCTGAGGAAATCATCTGATTGTCATGGAGTGGCCTTGGCAGGGAGGATGGAAGACCTGGTGTTGGACTGAGTGTTTACATCTGTTTGTAATTATTTTTGGAGTCTGAAAATAATGTTTGAAATGTACCACTCCATATTCCCTTCAAACTTGTAGGAATCCTCACTGTTTGGAATCTGTTTAGATTTATGGCAAATATTCCCACCCCACAAAAATTCACATGAGCCTATCTGGAATACACACATCTCTGTTGAAAGTGATTAATTACTATTAAGAGTATCTATCAAGGAGCAGACAAGATTCCACTGGACGGTGAACATATCATGCTGTCTGAAAAACTTGTTCTGTTACAACCAGTCATTTCTTATCTGAGATCTCAGCTTCAACTCAATGTTGCCTGTATTGCTAGGGGGATCCCCCTGCAGCCTTTCCAAATGATCTCAAGGGAATGAACTGCTAATGGTTCTCTCTCATTTCACAGTCTGGAGCAACAAAACAAATCAAATCCAATCTCAGTGGTTTTCAGTGGATAGAAAAAGTCTGCACAACATTGATAAAAATCATATCAATTTATAATTTTCTCAGCTTTTAAAACAACTCAATTTTGACATAACTTCTGATGGGAAGAGTATATTTCAACTGTGAAATAACATTTATTCTATCAACAGAAACAATGAAGCGTGCATCGTTACAATAAAAGACAGGTGTAAAAATAGTCACACCTCGATGTGCAGACTCTTTCTATCCACTGTATTTTTGAAAGTGTCTCTAGGTATTGAAGGTTCTTGGCCTGTGTTACAGGGTCTTTGCATTTTGCCTTTGTTTGGGAAAGTGACAGAATCTGGGTGTCCGGTCTGCTACAGTACAGTGTGTAACATCA
>JASCQY010000173.1:16202712-16214488 GCA_030264315.1 Sardinella tawilis
CCCCCCCCCCCCCCCCCCCCCGTCATTTCCACTTTTTTTTTTTTCGAACATGTGACATTTACATCCTCTCAGAGTCCTCATCTCATACAGAAGATTTAAAAACATGGCTGGCTAGAATCACTTCATATCAATCTGATACATTAGCAGTCATGATTCCAGGGCAAAGCCAAGAGGATTTGTGTTTTGACTAAAGTGAGTAGCGTTGATGCACTTTTAGCACGGCAATCTTTTGGCAGCAGCTACTGTACCCACTGACTGGTGGTGGACTGAGATTCTGTGCATATGGTCCCCCCCCTCCCTCTTAACTCTTTTGGTACAATCCTCTTCAAAATCTCATCTGTGCCAAAATGTAGCCAGCACTAGGGGACTCAAATGATGCATTGTGATGTCATACTGTAAACATGTTTTTGAAGATTGTTAAGCTTGTCAATGAAGACCTTTAATGTATGAGGAAGTTGTCATGGTAATGCTGACCGCGAGGGTGGGAAACAAAAAAAAAAAAAAAAAAAGAAGAAATCAAACAAAAAAAATATAAATATATAAATATAAATATGAGGATGAGCTGTAATCTCTAGTGCTGTTGATGTCAAATAAACTTTGAAGTGAAATGAGACTGCAAGGCTTGGTTTGGGGATGGGGTGGGGGGGTGAAGGGCTGTATCCCACGTAACCAATAACGCAGATGCACTGACTACCTGAAGGTCCACTTGCTATATTGTTCCAACCCAGTTTCCCTCCTAATTTTCACTACCATTTAGCCTGGAAATCAACACCCTGATCTTTCAGATTATGGGTCTGGCCAAGACTACAGTAATGTAAATAGCCTACCTCGAGCGCGGGACCAGGCACGCAGTTGAAAGTCTCACTCAGCACTGTAGTCATCATTTTAGCTCGTCTTTGGCCCGTCTGTGTCAGAAGCACCACTCTGATTGGTTACTTCAATTTTTGGGGGTAAACGTAATGTGCCTTATTGATCCTGGCCAAAGTATCTGCAGGCACAATTCAAATTGTGCTCTCTCTGGACTTCCAGGGCATTACTAGCCTGGCTAACATCAGCCTAAATCTCAACTGAGATTTAGTGTGGGGACTACCAATACATTTTCTCGTAGTGATTCCGTTTGTCCAATATTTTGTGCATTGTATTGTCATCTCCCCATTCTATGACTGGTTTCCAAATCCATACGAAAATTTCGGCCATGGTCCCCAGGCTGGCGTGCAGTTCGGAACCGAGTGCGCAAGGCAGCATCGGTATTCCCAGGCTAGGGCATTACAATAACTCCATTAAAACACAGAGAGACACGCTTGGGCTGGTTGAGGTTGTGGGCACAGCAGATGTGAGAGGAGGCCTCAGGTCCGCTCAATGTCAGCTTTATTGGATAGAATACTGTGCTTAACGGTCGTGTACAGACTTCACTTTGGATAAGAAAATAACAAAAGAAAAAAAAAAAAAGTGAAAGCACTTACAAAAAAAAGGAAAAGAAAATGTCATTTCGCTCATTTAATGATTAAAAAAATATTTCTTTGCAAGACAAGACACACAAAAACAACTCTCCCCTGACCCTCTACAGCGAGGGCAGGGAGAGAAAACAACGCAAACAATTTAACAGCCACCATTTTCACACTGAACTGATGAATGGTGTCAAGAGGATGAGGTAAATGTTTTTTTTTTTCTGTGAAAAAAAAAAAAAAAAAAAGTAAAACAAAAAAAGGCACAATTTACAACCAACCGTGCCAGATAAATTCACAATAATAATAACAATAATAATCATCATTATTATTATTATCTTGGCAATAATAATAACAACATCATAACAGCAATAGAAAATATATGCAACAAAAATACAGACTGGTTTTATGTTACAAGGCATTTTTCAGCCCTATTGTCCTGCCACCATACACAACGGGCCCCAAAGCCATTTTGATCACCCACCCCCACGTTCTCATAAGTCCTGTCACACTGTCAAGTATCAAACACGAGGCAAGGGAGATCGACAGGTCTTTTGTTTGCTTGATTCTTTTGAGAGAGAGAGAGAGAGAGAGAGAGATTATGGCAAGTCTTATTCACCTGGCCCGGGTGTCATCTTGCCCGAGAGAAAAGAGGGGATGGGGCGGCAGGTGGGGTAAGCAGACTATCTAACCACCAAGCAGGACACGCACAGTTTGGATGGGCCGATGCAGTCGTCGTGACAGAAGGCACCGCATCCCTGGCACATGATCATGGCCTTGAGTCGGCACGAGCACTTGAGGGCCACCTCGTCGGCGGTGCTGTCGGCGAACGCCTGGATGCTGAGGGCGGCGCTCTGGCCGCTTCCGCCGCCCCCGTTCCCGGCGCCCGAGCGCTGGCGCAGGTGGAGCACGCCGTCGGCGATGCTTCGCGAGAAGCCGCTGCCGTCCACCACCGACACGTTGGCCGTGTAGCTGAACCCGGGGGCGCCCATGCCGCCGCCGCCTCCCCCGCCACCTCCGCCTCCGCCCAGCATTCCCACCGAGCTCTGCTGGAGCTTAGGCGGCTTCCCGTACAGCTGGAAGGGGAGCGAGGCGGAGGCGGCTGTGGAGGAGGGCGAGGACGAGGAGGAGGGCGAGGCGGACGAAGGGAGGTCTCCCTGCCGGCCGTACCGGCTCTGCTCCTTCTTGGCCATGCGCACCAGGGACATCTCCATGTTGAGCAGACCCTCCATGGCCCCGCCGCTCAAGAAACTGTCCATGGAGCTCGGCGGCTCCTTTTTGGTTATGACAGCAGCAGCAGAAGCGGCGGCGGCGGCAGCGGGGGGAAGAGGAGGAGGGGGGGCAGCAGCGGAGGGTCCGTTTCCTCCAGGCGGGGGGGCGGGGGGATTTTTGGTGAGTGCCTGGCAAGAGGGGCGGAGGAGGGAGGCCTCGTTCTTCACCGTGGCGACCGGAGAAAGCTGCTGCTGCTGCTGGTAGGGCTGGGGAGGGGCTTTGGTAGGCCGCCAGTTGATCTTGACGGTGGGGACGACCTCGGAGGGGGGGCAGAGGTCGCTGTGTGGTGGGGTCGAGGCGTCGGGCGCCGTCGTGGTCGTGCGGGACTGGGGTGGAGCGAGACTGTTGGAGGAGTGCTGTTGTTGCGGCTGCTGCTGCTGGAACATTCCGGGCCGTTCCGGAGTTCCGCCCCGCATGGGCTGAGGGAGCCCCGGGAGCTCTTTGATCACAGCCGACTCGTAAGCTGCCGAGCTCGGCGAGGTAATGTCCAACGAACGACGGCCAGAGGAGGAAGAGGAGGAGGACGACGAGGACATCGACAAGGATGAGGGCAGGGAAGTGATCACCGGCACGGCACCCGGCGGAAGCCTCTTCGCCTCCTCGAACAAGCACGCCGCCCGAGATGGCGGCGCGGGACCGGCTGGCACCTGCGCACCGTACCCGCTGCGCCCGGGCCCCGGAGAGAGGCGGGCGCCGGAGGGCACCTTGTGTTGGCTGGGGGGGGAGAAGTCGGGGCCCGGAGAGTCCGTGGGGCCGGACGAGGAGGAGGAGTCGCTGGGGCTGTGGAAGCGGGGGCCCGGGGCGGCCCTCGGCTGGGGGCGACCGGCTGGCTGGGACGCGGCAGGGCTCCCGGGGAGCCGGTTGATCTCCAGCTTGCTGATGGAGTGCGGCTGGGGCAGCACCTTCTCCAGCGGGAGGCTGCCCTGGAGGAGCTGGGTGACCAGCGGGTTGTTGGCCTCCACCGAAGACATCGTCCTCGTCGAACCCGCCAGCTTCTTGAGCCCACCGGAAGGCTGCTGATGCTGATGCTGCTGTTGCTGCTGGGCCGAGCTGGACTTCTCCTCCGCCGACATCCGCCGGAGGAATTTGGCTTCTTCAGACACGTCGGTCTGGATGACCGACTTCCCGTTGCTTCCGTCGCTAAGCCGGGCGATGCGGCTTTGGTCTCTCTCCACCTGGGGGAGGTGAGGCTGGCCCAGGCCCTGCGTCGACGCGCTGGCGGCCTGGTCCTGGGCGTGGTTGGAGGCGTGAGCTCCACGGGCGGGGTGTTGCTTCTGGGTCTGAATGACGGGCTGGTTCTGGACGCCGTTGGGGGGTCCGTAGCGGGCCTGCTGGATGACCGACTGGCCCTGGGCGGGGTTGGACACGTGGGAGTGGATGACCGGCTGCTGCTGGTGCTGCTGGGGTGGCGGGCTGAACGTCCGGGACATCAGCCGACTCGGGCTCTGGATGACGGGCTGGTTCTGCGGCTTGGCGCCGCCGTTGCAGTCGGCCGTCGACGTGTGCCAGTCGACCGAGTCGTCTTCTAGCGCCTCGTTCTCAAAGTCGGAGGCGGTTTCTGTGGAGTCGCTGTGCGCCCCCGCGTCGTCGTCCCGTGCCGTGCTGGACAGGTGAGCACTCGAGCTCTCGAAACCTGCTACGGACTTCGTGTCCGACGCAGCCTCGGCACTGCTATGCAGCCCTCGCTCCCTGCAGCCGTCGTCCGCACCAGCGACCTCGCCCAGTCCGTTCCTGGACGCGACAGCGGGAGCCTCCTGTGTCGGCTTGATGTCGGATCCGTGCTGGATGACGCCGGCCGTCGCCGACCGCTGCTCATGCCCGCTCTGCTGCTCCCCTTCCCAGGCCGGGGTCCCGACGGCGGTCCGCGTCCTGATCACGTCCACGCCCTGCGCGCCAAACCTGGGCAGAGAGTCGGGGATGGACGTGGGCATTAGCGAGACCATCGCACTCGGCCCATTCTCCATCGCAGACGGCGACGGACTGCTCTCAGGGGGCGGCCTGCTGTCGTTCGAGTCCGCCTCCTCCGTTGAGACATCGGGAAGGCTTCCCACCGACTGGGGCTCGTTGGAAATCTGCTTTGGAGTGTCTGGAGAGACGTCGGAGGCTTTGTCGCTGGGGCTGGCTGAGAGCTTATCCTCCCCCGGTGAGAGCTCTTCCGTCTGGGCCTGCGAGACGGGGCTTCCCCCTAGCGATGGAGACGGCGTGGGGGTCTGCGGCGGCTCCGACGGGGGGAACGAGGGGTTGGAAGAGGTGGATGGAGACGGGGCGTGGGCCTTGGGCGTGGAGGCCGCCGTTGTTGTCGTGGACGATGCGGTTAGCGTCGTCCTCTCCGAGTCTACGGCGGACAGCTGTAGTTGTGCTCCAGACGAATGAGAGCTCGCAGGCGAGCTCTGCTCCTCCACCTCGCCGCCTCCTCCGCCGCCGCCGCCTCCTCCCGGCTCGACCGGGCCCGGGTGCTCTCGGGCCCGCCGCCCACTGCTGCGATCCGGTAGCCCAGAACCGCCCCCCGGACCACCCCCGCCCGGCCCTGCCCCGTCGCCAGTGGCTGCAACAGCAGCAGCGGCCTCTCGTTGGGCACGGGCCTGCTGGGCGCGGGCTTTGATGTCCGCCAGCGTCCGCGCCCCCGTCCCGGACCTCCGCCCCCCCGACCCCTCGTTGGGGGGCACGATGCGGGGACAGATTTGGTACGTTGGCGCCCCCTTGACCCAGGGCGGTTTGATCCGGGAGAGCTGTATCTGGAAGAGTGGGAGAGAGAGAGAGAGACAATTCAGAAATGATGAGTTAAGAGAGGGCTGTCGACTCGACTCGACTAGACTAGTATAACCATTCCAGGTTCCATTTCGACACCTTGCTAAAATAATCGCCCAAGTCCTTTTTTTTTTTTAAAGGTTTTTCAAGGAATTACAGACACTTAATGACTAAAAGTACTTTTTTAGATGATTGTCCAAAAAATGACATAGCAAGGTGACAATGAACAAAAATTGAAAAAACGTGCATTTTAAGCATGCCTGCTTAAAAACGTGACAAAAATCACTACATACCCGGATTGGCGGGACCTTGGGTTCCTCGGTTGTGGGCTGCGGCTTTTCCGAGTGCACACAGTCAACTGTGTTACGAAAGGACTGACGATCATCGAGCCGCGGCCTTTTCTCGGGAAAGCTAGTGAAGGCCTGGGGCTCGTCTGGTCGCCTCTTCTGCTCCTTGGGCACGCTGGCGGGGCTGGAGGTGGCGGGGCTGGCGGCTGGGCTGCTTTCCCTGCTGCTGGCGCCCGTGCCGGCAGTGCCCGTGGTGATGACGGACGCGCCGTCGTCCAGCGGGTCTGTGGCGATGGCGGCCGTGGAGGACGAGGAGGAGGAGGACGAGGAAGAGGAGGAGGAAGAGTCCAAGCTAGCAGCAAAGGCTCCTTGCCTGTCGGAGGCAGAGGAGGGCGAGGAGGAAGGAGACGAGGAAGAGGATGTGGAAGAGGAAGATGAGGAGGGCGAGGAGGTGGAAGCGACAGGGGGTTCGGGCACGTCAGGCAGGAGCCGGGCGGAAACCTCCGGCACCTCGGGCTCGTCGCTGGACACTGTGGAGGCCGGGGTGGGCGCGGGCGCCGGGACGGGGGAGGAGGGGGCTGCTTCCGGGGAGGGGATCTCGGCAGGGGTCTCCATTTCCGAATCGGCCGGGAGGACCACCTCACCCTGTACAGCAGCAGCAGTGGCCTCTGGCAGGGGCGAGGAGGGGGCAGCAGCAGCAGCAGCGTCAGCAGTGGCGTCATCATCATCCTCCAAAGGTTCGGCGCTCTCCGTTTGTTCGGCTGGGGTCGCCGTGGCGGCGGGACTGGTCTTGCAGAGGGTCCGTCGGGCGCGGCGGCGGAGGTCTGCTCGTGAGCGTCGCCTGATGCGGCCCTCCCGGCGACGTCGGCCCACGCTGCGCCGCTTTGGCGTTCCCGCGGCAACAGCAGCGGTGTCGGTATCCAAAACATCCGCTGCTTCATCCCCGGGGTCACTCACAGTCAGTTTCAAGGCCTCCTCACGAGTCAGGCCAGACCTGAAACCAAAACAGCACACGTTAGAAGGGTACATGGCAGTAGAACAACATAATCAGGCCTTGATATTCAACACCAGGAACAGTTTACCAAATGAAAAGAAAAAAAAAAAAAAAAAAAAAAACAGTCCCTGATAGACATAATGTAATGACTTTCACATTTCAAAACACCCGATTCATTCTCACCAACGGGCTTGAAAATGTCAAATTGAACCTATTACAGTAAACCAAGTTTACCATCTGACACAATCAGGTTCAATTTCCAGATAGATTCCAACAAGGATTCTGTCAGTAGAATCTGAGAATAATCAAACACATTCTTGATTGAGGCACCAAATACAATGATGCATCAAAGTCTGAATCAAAACCCAAAGCCTCGAGGACTGAAACATGGAAAATTGAAATAGATCAGGTTTACCGTCCAATATTTGTGGCTAGATTTCCAGGTAGAACATTAGGCCTAGAGTCAGAGCGGAGGATCTCAATCCTTGTCCTGTGACACCCTTAGTCTACATAATTCCCTTTATCTTCTGACCTCTCTTCAGACAATTTAGGTCATTTGTGTAATTATTACGCCCTTGATAAGCTCAATCACGTGACCTCCATAAATAAACAACAGAGTAATGACTGCAGACCGGTGAAGCAGAGCAAAGATCGTTGGAACACAAGAGTGCACAGTGGGTGTGCCAGAAAGAGGAAAGAAGGTGGGATGATTGAAAGAGATGGAGAAGGGCAATGGATAGAAAGAATATACTGAGGGGGAAAAAATAATGGATAGAAAAAGTAGATCTTGTACCGTTGGCCATGGTACTCCTCAAAGAACTTCTCCTTCCATGCCTCCACTTTCTTTTCTTTCTCCATCTCTTGCCTGAAGCGCACCTGCATTTCATGGGTAAACTCACCTGCACAGCGAAAAGAAGTGGGGGAGAAGAGTTTTTTTAATATATTTTATTTTAGCATCTACCGAGTCCATTTTAGCATTTCTTTGGTTTGATTTTCTTCAAAGGCTCAGCAATGTTCCTACGTCAACGCACCCAAAGTCACTAACCTTCAGCCAATCGTTCTTTCCAACTCTGTGAGGCGTGTGTGAAAAACTCATTATTGAGCGCGGAACTACTGAGGCGAGGTAGTCCGTCAGGGCCAACCTGGACAAGAATCAAGCAAACAGTCAGAAAAATATAGCCAACGGAAACAGATGAAACTTGTCAATAATCCCCTGCCCCCAACTGCAGTTTGCTTAACAGTGCTTTTAGCAAATGATCTCACAAAAAAACAAAAACAAAAAAAAACACCATTTAACTCATTCATCCTCCAGGATAAGACAATGTGGCAAAGAGCTAAAAAAAAAAACAAAAAAAAACATCTGAAATGTTCTGAGTGCAAATGTAGCCACATAGCTAAATTGCATTGCTTGACAAGCAACCTGCATGTCTATTGGAGAGAAATGGCAGCAGCGGGAGGGGGTGCTCACCTGTCGGTCGACCTCAGGTAAGAGCTGTAGCAGCTGTTGCTGGGAGTGTGAGGGGAAGGCAGCGAAGGTGCGCATGTTGATGAGGGCTCGAATGTTGGTGTTCACCAGGATGGATCCTGGCGTCTCGAAATCGACTTCTACTCCTCGGCTTCTTTTCATGGGTCCTGTCACCAACGAGCAACAAGATTTAGCGGGGAGACAGTCCAATACATTAGCACACTTTCTGTGCTTTCAATGCACCAAGCTTTCCAATTAGTTTGAGCCAAATTTTTAATGCACTTGGCACCATTTGGTTGATACTGGAAATGCTCATATTAAGTTTCAAACCAGCGCAATTTCAGTTTGTTCATGATCATTTAGCAAAACGTTTCACATGGAAGCCAACAACATGATAAGCCATTCAAGTGTGCAGCCACTGCAGTCACGGCATTCAATGAGCAGCCAACAAAATGGGATGTTGAGTTCATGCCTGACCCTGTTTGTGTTGGTTGCCAATTCATCAGGGAAACTTATCACTGGTTTTCTCTGCTCTGTTAGCATAACTGTGCCAATGGCAACGCCACGTCTTCACATCCAGAGTGTAGGGAAGTCTATGCTACGCTAACCTACCCTACATGCTTGTAACATGCCTTTGTCTGTGCTTGACTATTTTATACTCACAAGTCAAGAGGGACAGGCTAGAAATATCTATGTGCAGGTGATTAGTGTGTGATTAACTGGGACTGAGGAAGGTTACAGGGACATAGCGGTAAGCTAAAGTGATTCGTGGTGACTTTTGGAAGTGTCCAAGAGAGACAGGTAGCAGATTATTTATAACATCAGGGAGGGTTTTCAGTAGCAGTGGTTCAGTGGGGGGGGGGGGGGGTTCAGATAGTGGTGGTGGGCAGGGGGGTTGGGGGGCGGTCAGCCGCAGTTATAATAGTGGTGATGGTGGGACGACAGTCTTCACACTAACCCTCAGTACCTGAGCGGAGGCCGCGCATGCTCTTGAAGTGCTGGGGCCGCTTCCAGCCCAGCTCGGAGCGGGCGCGCAGCGTGGGGCCCGAGCCCCCCCCTAGTGCCTTCCCTGTTGCGCCTCCCCTGGGCTCCTACGGGGGCGAGATTTGGGGTGGGGTGGGGGGTGGGGGGTAGTTCTGGTGTCAGATATACACTCTGCTTCATTATTGTGAGTGAGTGGAGGCAGGGGACAGGTGGAGGTGGGGGTAAGGGTGGAGGTAAGGGTGGTTCAGTGTGGCTCAGCTCACAGGGCAGAATGGGTCAAGAGGGTGAAGCAGAGGGCAGTGCTGGTGGCAAAGCAGCAGCAGCAGCATTAGCATTAGCATTAGCATTAGCAGCAGCCACGTCGATTACGTGAACGAGCATAAAATAAGCCAGGGGGTGGGTTTGGGTTTGGGATCGGCGGGAGGGGCAACACGAGGGTTGGCATAAAGGTAGGGCGCGGTGCGGTGTGGGGGCAGTTATCAGGAGCGAGCAGCACAGGAGGGGGGAAAAAAAAAGCACAGGGAAATGCAAAGTTGCAGAGATGCCTTAAAAAAACAAACACAAAACAGAGAAACACACACACACACACACACACACACCAAAAGCAAGGATGCAGACAGTGTGTGCGTGGTACCGTGGCACCGGTAGACAACTGAGGGGTACGGTCGCCCCCTTCTGCCACACACCCTCTTAACTCTCAGATAGCACTTTCAGGATGAGCCTGAAGCAATCTGAGGAGGCTGTGTAATCCACTGGCAGTAAGCCAGAGGAAGCTGCCATATAAATGATTAAAGAGTGTCAGGGCAGAAAATTATAAACGCCGTCAAACTGCATGGGACAGGCAGGACCACAGGCAGAGAAGAAGAGGGATAAACAAACCGTGGCAGAGAGCAGAGGACTGGAGGAAGGAGAGGAGGTGTGTGTGTGTGTGTGTGTGTGTGTGTGTGTGTAAGAGAGAGTGAGAGAGAGGGAAGACAGGGGCGTGAGGCGTAAGCTTGGGAAAATAAAAGCAGTCTTAACCTGATGGCACGTGCTCTCCGTTGACCTTGAGCGGAGTGAGAACAACGCGAGGCATCATCACAGACTTCTTTCTCTGTCGGCCGGACTGGAACGAACGAGGAGTTTACAGTGAGGAGAAGGAACATGAGCAGAAGAGAGTGTGCGCACACACACACACACACACACACAATCTGATAGCTCTGGTACGGAGCACTTTTACTTCTTGTTCCTTTGACATGTTTCCATTACACTCCCACTGTCCCCTTGTCACAAACCCAAAGGAAACATGTGACCACTGACTACCATGATTCAATTTCACAGCCAGCACTCGTTTATAAAGAAAAGTACTTTACGAGCAGAACCCTTCCCACTTCCCCGCAACAACAAGTTTATTATCGCCAAGTGGTGCAAAATTAATGTTCTATTTAAAGCCAAATGCTAAATAACAGCACATCCTGACTGAACCCTTGCTGTGAAGCAACAAAAAGCGAGGCTTGTTTCAATTGATCCCTCCGAGGGAAATACATTTGCCTTCACTGTAAGTCTAGGTCTTCAGCTTGATGCGTTCAGATGGCAAATTTCATTACCGTCGCTCTAGCACGCGCAAAAAACGCCCCACAAACTTAACAGATAACGGCAGACAAATGACTGACTACAGATGAAATGCTGAGTAACGCCTTAGCTAGTACCGTTTCTGTCCGTTAGACCACCACACGACAGCAATGAGTCAAAGATAATGCAGAGGGACTCCCCCCATCTGTCAAAGCCTCTGGCAGACACACTGGAGGGGAATACTAGCCAGACACACATCACTTCTGCCTCAACAGGCCCTGCAACTAAAAAATCACTTGCACGTTTTTAGCTGTATTAACATTCATGAGGCTAGCCTTGTCAGGTTTGTCATGTCTGTGCCGGGCATTCGCTTTTTAACCAAGTCTTTTATTTAAAAAAAAAAAGAAAGTGTATTAAACTTTAATAGTTTCAATAGTTTCATAGTTTTCCCCCTATGAAGGCAGTTAAGAGCAAAGGACAGACATTCCAAAGAGTTCAGGGTTCTGAGCAGTTCATTGTTTACGGAGTCTGGAATAAAGATAAAGCACGCAATACTGGACACATTTGATCTCAACGGCCAATGAAATCACACCCCTCCCCTTCTGTGCTCCCAAAGCAGGTGTTGATTGGCTGGATTAGCGTATAGCTCTGTCCGAGGCATTTCATTTTCCATTCACAGAGCCAGGGCAGACAATGTACACTAGACGTCTTTTTTTCCCCCCTCAGTGCACACTCACACACAGAACAGACACCTATAGGACCAACTGACTGAATTTGGCCAAAAAATTTAACAAATAAAATAAAAATCAGAAACGGCATTACAATTTCATTCAGATACCCATCAGCGCCCATAAAGTAGTCACTACTCTTTCTGTGAACCTATAGAAATGACCATTTATAAAAAAACAAACAAACAAACAAAAAAAACATGAATGCATGCATGTGTTTGTGCATAGGGGTGGGCGATATGGCCTAAAATTCATATTGCGGTATAATTTCAAGCATAGACGGTATGCGGTCTATATTGCGA
>JASCQY010000173.1:16226985-16238277 GCA_030264315.1 Sardinella tawilis
AAATTTCGGCCATGGTCTCCAGGCTGCCGTGCAGTTCGGAACGAGCGCGCAAGGCATCATGGGTATTCCCAGGCTAGGAGTGGACAGGAATAGAGGCTCTAATGCCCTAAGGAGGGAGTCTGATTTGATGCTCCCTTGGCAAGCATGTACAGCATGCTCATATACAGTACATACCCATGCAGGACCTTAAAGGAAAGGCCCAGAGTCAATCAACCCATATCCCTGTTGCACAAGGTTGCCCAGTACTGTCGGTTGGAAGAAGGACTATAAAATTTCGCTATTCAGTCAAGAAATATTCTCTCTCATATTCCTACCGATAGTAGTCTGACAAGCCAGACATAATATAACATAAAAAATGCATAGTCTGACCATGACCGATAGGCCAGGCTCAATCAAAGGGGCGCAGTCAGCGGTTGTCTTTTAAACTCCCTCTGCACCCAATAGTAGCCTGATAATAGTAGCCTGATAAGCCAGGGAAAGGGTAGGGACTGATTTGATAAGACCCCATGAGGTCATGGCAAATGGGCAGAAACGGCTACAGCACGACTTGCAAAGCGTTGGATATTTGGACAACGGTGACTCATTGTGTATACATAGAAACATGTTAGCATTGTGGCTATGGTTAAAATGTAACACGTCAACAACTCCTGGGACAGAAATGAAATGAGTGATCAGATATCACTGCTAGCTTTGTGGGACCTTTGAGGCTTCCGTGAGAATGAGCTTGGAGTCCTTCACCAAGCACTGCAGTGGAACCGTGACGTCGATGACCCTAGCCCTTTCGTGCTTCCTGCTGTTGTCTGTCACAAACTTGCCATACCAGGCATTAAGGATGATGAGACCTAAAAATAAATAAATAAATAAATGACACCCCACCCCCCAAACACAAAACAAATAAATAAGAAAATACATGAACAGACACAAAGCGAGTCAATATTGTCTGCAGACCCTGTTCACAAGATGGATCAGCTACGCAGGCATTGATCAGGGCTTCAGATGAGTTATCCACTCTGTGCACTCACCCATTCTGGACTCCTCGGCTTCAATGATTCTGCGTACACCTTCCTGCATCAGCAAAACCTTCAGAAACAGAAAAGAGGCCATCAGAGACGGGCTACTTGTGTATGTGCGGCGAGGACAAGCGCATTCATCTCTCTGACAAAGGCACTGATGAGATAGAGATAGAGGGGCCCTCTATGCTCCAAACACCATTACCATTTCTGTGTGCCTTACAATCATCTAAGCAAAGTTGGCTTCGAGTTCTGTGATTTGTTACATGCAAGGCAGGGGCACACTCACAGCGGACTCTGCTTCCTGCTTCTTCTTGGCGATGTCTGTGGCTGAACTCTGACGATGCTTCTCCAACTCCCTGCGAAGAAGGAAGAAAAACGGAAAAGGAGCCAACGATGAGTCAGTGACCTTTCAACGAGGAGGTTGTGGCGTGGCGTGGCATGTCATGTCATTTTAACATGAGTAGAAGAGTGAAGCTGTCCATCAAAATGGAAGGAGAAAAGGGGGCATCAAGGCCAAGTTACACAATTTTCTCTCAGCATAACTGTGCTCACAATATTACTGACCCACCAAAATGCTCTGACATGAGGAAATTACATGATCAAAGCCTGCCAATGTGACATGGACTGGGAGAGTAACGGCATTCGAATTGTTGCTGATTATGATAAAAAGCTGAGATGAAAGCCGGCCATAATATAGAGGGATCTGTGGTGTGTCTCACCAGTTAGCAGCTTTGCTGTTTGGCAACGAGCACTTTCATGGAAACCCACAAAGTTGCAGACTTAGTTTCTTAGCTTTCGGATACTCATCCCTGTTAATTTTTTATTATTTTTTTTTTATTTATTTTATTTATAAGGCGCCATGTACATTAACATATGTTTCCATGTTTCCATTTGATGCACTGTATCAGAGTTGGCCTTAGGCTAAATTACATCTGCAGTTCCCTGGCAGGGCAAAATTACGGTAAACAATCAGCAGACATAGGACAACTTGCAACAAATAGACCACTGTATGTGAGACTGAAGCCGTAAGAGTGATCTGATGGAGGAGACTTACTGTTCCTTCTGGGAACGCAAATAAGGCCTGATAACGAGCCGCTGGATGGCGAGGTAGAACACCAGGGGCCCAACAGTGGCATAGAAGATGGCACTCGGCATTAGCTGATCAGTTAGATGAATGGGGAAGAAGTATGTCTGGCTGGCTCGATTTAGTCTACAAGAATAACAGAGGAAGAAAAAGCACACTTATAAATATTTCACGGAGCAGTGCAGGTAAGGAAGGATAAGATGCTTATTTGTATTTGTCAAACCTCCAGGGTAGAAGAAAACTTGAACAGTAAACACCAACTGGTGAAGGTTTATGGGTCTTTAACGGTTCAGGTAGAAACTTTAACAAACTATGAAAATTTGATCATCCTGTTAGTAATTCTGTGCGGTCCATCGCCTTAATATTTTTGTATTAGGAACCGTATGGAAATACAGTATGTTTTCCTTATACAAAGCAATACAGTAGTATTTATAAATGTTTTTTTCTATGAAGGAAGAGATGCCTGACAGAGCTCAGACACAGCTTACTTTATCTTCAGAGAGACACCCTGCGGCACTCCGACGCTGACAGTGGCCCCCAGAACGCTGTGTCGGCTGATCTTTGTCTCTGCCCCATACTCTACTACAGTCCCAAAGAATCCTGACCTGCAGGGCAAGGACAAAACAGCCAATGGTTGACTCAATAGACACAATAGATGGAAAATCTTTCTTTTGCTGTTATTTTGGTTGTCACACTAGGTTTTTCATACTTGACTGAACCCTTGACTTTAGTCTGGTCATCATCCTGAAACTTGTACTGGTAGCTCATCATGATGAAGGTATGAGGTATCCCCAGCTGAGAGCAGAAAGGAAAAAGTGATGAAAGTCGATAATAGACAAAACTTGCTAAACATTAAGTTCCTACAAAAGCGGCCAAAGTTCTCCAGATATATAAACCATCAGACAAAAAACAAACACACAAAATAACAGTTTTATCGTTCCAATTATGAACAAAGCTTAGGAGTGGACATTTGAGAGACCAGCACTTCCCATTGGACAATTGTATGTCAATCAAGTGGTCCTGCTCAGAACCATGGGTGGGACCATTTCAGTTGTGTTTTTTTTTCAAAATCAGCTGGTGTTTTGAGACTTTTAAGTCATTTCTCCACTATTTTGTCAGTTCATAACCATTACAGCATACTCAGTGGTATCCGTCCAAATTTGCTGAGTGGGTCTATGCTTGCAATTATTTAATTACGTAATCGTAAACACTTCTGTGAGGCAATGAGTCATAGAGTGTGGACTGGTGTTGGGCTCTGATGGTTCGCCAAGCCAAGCCTAACCTGCATAGCGAGGGTAAAGTGGGAGCTCTTAGTGTCTCTGACGATGCTGGTGTTCATGGAGGACTGTGAACCCCAGCGCCACTGCAGATAGCCCATGGTGTTCTTGTCAAGGTGACGAGCCAGCACAGTGGTGAGGCCTGGCCGTACCCCACGGGATGAGAACTGCATTCCGCACTGAGCAGTCATGAAGCTACGTTCAAAAACACATGTGATTCTGTTAATGAACTTTTAGCCACAGAAACATTTTTATGCACATGCCTAATACATCTCCAGGACAAAAATATGTTGAGTAAATCCAAAAGAAAGGGGCCGTAGACTTTCAACTCTTATTAAGGCCTCCCTCCGTACACCAGCTCTGACACCATTGCGGAGCACTTTCGAATTTGACCATTTACAATTTTGTTTCCCCTCCGTACACCAGCGGTGCATTACATGTAATGAATAAAGCAGAGTGGATTTTATCAAGCGGGTCCAACAACATAAACTGAACTGTAATCAACAGGCGGTGGTGGTAGGGATCGGTGCTGGTGTGCGGGGTTGTATTGAAGACAATGGAATAGAATGTTGGAGGCGCAGTACTCCGCACTTTGACGGAGCCAATGTGCGGAGGGCTGTACTCATATTTTTTGTCACAAAATGACCATTACAGATTTACTTTGTGACAAAATATATATATATTTCTTTGAATATACTGTTACTGAAACAAAAAGTAAAACTGCCCATCATCAAATTTAATCATTACATTTTGTTTAAACAGGTTAATGTAATACATTTACAAGAGACGTTAGTATTCTAGAGATTGTCTATTCAAGTAAGATTACTGATGCCCTGTGGAAATAATTTGATATTATGTTCATTACTGATTATCAGACTAAGCTACATGATCTCTACAACATAACAAAAATAAATATTTGGGAAATCACACCTAAGTTTGAGGATTCCTTGATCATTGGTAAAATATCAGAAAAGGCGAGACATTCTAAGGTCCTCTAAAATATACCTGTGCTGCTTCCTCGCATGTTCTTCATAGCTATTAAAAATGAACACAGTTGAAGGCAACAAGAATTTCTCCGAAGGCTGAAAAACTTCTCACCAAACACACACACAAAAAGTTGTGCTTGTTTTACACCAAAAGTCTTCACTAACACATTATTCATGAACTCAATAAGTTTCTTTCCTTACCAGCGAGTTGTCAAGTTGCGGAAGACTTTTAATCCGAAGAGAGGGCCGTGTGTATCTCCAGCTCCGAACTCTACCTATCATTTCCACAAATTCCAACAAGAGGCCATTTAAGTAACACTTCCATGTTGGAATAGAATCATTTCTAAGATCAAATTGTTGGCCCTAGTCCTCACCTCTCCCCAGCCTTTTGCAGATGTGACTTTGCGGAGCGCCAAGGTGATGTTTCCGCCTCCATTGCCGTTGTGTGTGGAGAGAGAGCCAGAGAGAATGGCTGTGTCTGCCGTAGTCAGAGGTGCCTGACGGAAAAGTAATGCAAGCGATCAAACTTAATCAAACAATCAGCTTAAACAACTCATTTCACATTCAAGTCCCCTTTTTAAAAACGGATTAGCCTGTCTTTTTAATCAGGCGGAATGAAGAATTAATAAACATTATTCATGAGATGATCATTAATTTAAATGCTGACTCTCAATACAGTTCCTTGCTCCTTCAAAAAATGTTGAGTTTACCTAACGACTCATATTCAGACTCTATACTTACCTCTATAGACTGGGATATGTGCATCTTGTTGATCTCAATATGAGGAAGGCCTCCGCTGGGGACATCATCGTAATCCTCTTCGTAGCGATCAAAGAGG
Source organism: Sardinella tawilis (assembly GCA_030264315.1). Classification (NCBI taxonomy): domain Eukaryota; kingdom Metazoa; phylum Chordata; class Actinopteri; order Clupeiformes; family Clupeidae; genus Sardinella; species Sardinella tawilis. The sequence continues at coordinate 16,232,184 of JASCQY010000173.1, forward strand.
TCGGTGGCATCCACACCAACACTGATTGTCCCCTACAGCGTGGGGAGAAAGCTTGACAGATAAATACTCCGAATCTATTCCATCAGTCTTGCAGTGTGACATCCCCCTCATCTACAAAGCCATACTGCCTTTAGATCACTGGAATAAACCACTAAAATGTTAGCCTGGCATCTAGCCCAATAGCATAACGGCAGAAATATTCATGCCTAGCTTTTGGTCTAGTCTAGCACGGTAAAGGCAAATCCTGGCCCGTCACGACCTGCGGTGGACCATTCAGAACGGTCTATCTGTGTAGCGAGTCATTGTGGTGGGCTTAGCACGATGACGAAAAGACTGTCTGTTGGATGAAAGGGCTGCCTGATAGCTCTGATTGGTCAGTAACGCTGGCCTATTACGTGCAGAGACAGTTTGAACAACAACTCTTGATCCCACCCACAGGCTTCAGCGCTGTGAACAGTCCGAATCCAGACTATACAATTCATGTGGCTTGTCAGGCTACTAAAATGTATTATCACACTATAAACTATCAACAAATAACTCTGCCATTGGCTTTGTGCCAGTGGCCAAACCATATCTGTGGGGATATCAACAAATAGCCCCACTCTCACTCACGTTATATTAACTAGGTATGCACTCTGGGGCGTGGGTTTGAATTTGAGTCTAGTTTGCATTAATGAAGTCGAGGATGAGGTCATGAGATCTAGAGGGGAAGCTGAGCCAACACACCTTAGGGTTAGTCCTCTGCTGCAGTCTCCTCTCTTCCCTCTCTCTCTGGAGGCGTTCAAACTCCTCACGAATCTCAGCTGGAGTTTTCTTCCTCTCAACCACCTAGGGACCACACACACACACACACACAGAGTAGAACTGAGACATCATACAAGACCAAAAGTAACTCTCCTTTACCCTGGCACTGACTCTTGTTATCGCTGGTAAGGTAAATGAATTAACCTTGAGTGATGAAGACATTAAGTAGTGGAAAACTGTACTTACTTCCCACCCCTCCACATCCAGACCTCTTTTGCCATAGATGTCATATATAGCTCTGGATTGGGGATCACTTAACACTACAGAGAAACACAGACATTTACATTCAGAAACCACTTTTTTGCCTCATAAGGTGGACAACTTAACATTGACAGGTGATTGTGTACCTGTAGCAGTCTTCAGAATATTCATAGAACTGAAGTGTCAGCATCCACCTACCTTCATAAGCTTGATGTACCAAATTGAACAGCTGTTCTGCCTGTCTCTTAAGTTCAGGGTCTCTATGCTTGTCAGGATGGTAGAGCATGCAAAGTCGTCGATATGATGCTTTTAGTTCGTCTTGTGTAGCCTGCAAAACAAATTTAAAGTTGCACTTAAGTAAGCTTGTTTTCAATTGTCTGCAGATCTGCTAAATTGAATATGCCACTAACTGTCTTTAGGGACAGGAGTTGCCCGACCAAGGCACAAGAGTTGGGGTTAACATTGGCCAAGTCAATTCTTCCATAGTTCTACAGTCCATCTCCCATACTGTAGTTCTTCCAGTCGCTATAAGTCACACATTAAATCTATGGCGGTACTTTGTTCTTACGACCCTTGAACAGCTGTCAGTGTACACAGAGGGCCCAGATCTCAGTTTTCTGTGCGGCCGCCGTAAAAGTTCAAAATCCGGTCTGGTTACAAGTAACGCAGTCAAAATTACTTAAAATAGCTTCACCAACTCTAAATAGGAATGCTACTTCTTAATCTTATAGTTTCCGTTAATCAACTGGTAGATTAAAATAGAACATTATGACCACGTCAACCCACAATTTGTCACAACAAACAGAACGAGATTATGGTCTAGCCTGGACGTGAAGGCGAGCACGTTCCTGAGTAACGTTAATCACTGTGCTGCAATCTCTGACTCCCGGAATTTAAGGACCGTCGCGATAATGTAAACAATTAGTACAGATTACCTTTAAATACACTTCACATGATGTGTGACATGGGTGTAAAAAGGACAGGACCACAAGCACTTAGAGCAATGATAAGCGAGGGTCATTCAGTTAGCCACGGCTAAGCAGTCAAATGTTAGCGGTTAGGTTTGACACAAATGCCGCATGACTTTAGGAGCTGTCATGCCTTTCTGATATGACTGTTTATTGACGCTAACTAAACAATCGCTGGCCAGCAGGCAAAACTGTTAAAATGCACTACCTCTCTTCTGACATTAAGAAGGGAATAGTAGTCATCGTTGTCAATTTCATCCTCGTCCAAGGCCGCCGCCATGTTTACAACCTTTCATCCCCGCCCGCTCACCACACTGATCTCTGGCTCCGACCAAGAAACAGTGTGCACAATATACTGTAGTGCCATCGCATGGAGTGGAGGCTACATCAACTGAATGTTTGACGCTCAACTTCACACAAAGAATACAGGCGAAAACAATTGACTTAAATACCAAAACTGAAAACTACAAACGTACATAGGAACATATGTAAACTGACTATTATAACCAAAGTATGTTTGGGATTCCATTTTAACCTGGGGCTCTGCCAAAAATCATCTAGGCTATTTGCACTTCGCACACACTGGTCGCAAACATTCAAGTCTAGGGGAAAGTGAGAAGACACTTCGGCTACAAAAATGGTAGCTTGAATGTAGAAAACAGTCTAAGGTTAAAATTGCATTCTCGCCTTGCAAATTTCTCATGCATTTAAGGACCGTGTTCATCAAAAGTATATTGCGCTGAAACGTGTGCGCTCTTCATCTAGGCCAGGCTCATCATCCAGTGGGCTAGAGTTCATCTCGTTGGATAATCTGTGGCTTGTAGTAGCCTAACAAGCAACAAGATATCCCAAAGATATCCTTCCATCATCTGCATACATTTTTTTCCTTTTCATATGTAGGCCACTGAATTCAACAGTAAAAAGCTATAAAGTAAAACCCAGTAGCCTACCTATTTATAGGCTACAAGTTTAGAGGACTGTATTTCATTCGGCTTTTGTGCTAAAATGTTGTATTACGCGTTGGGTAGACAAAAATCCTAAAGGCGCGTCCATCGCCCGCTGCTCGCTACATGCGGGAGCTGTCTTTTCAGCACCACTTATCGATGACAGGGCACAATGAAGGACAACGATGAATCTCCATCAATATTACTTGATCGCGCCGGTTAATAGAACTGAACGAGACTGAAGAGTATTTGAAACGCATTACACATTGATGTCACCATGTAATCCACGCATAAAACGCACATGCTTATCTACAGCGATAGGAGCTTATACAATTTCGCGACAGGATACTGTCAGAGTTCGGATTTACTAAAGTTGCCTTAACACAGGAAAGGCTATTCTGTAACAACGACTGGTTAACTAAGTTTGTTCTAATACCGGCTGTGAGCTTTGATGTTCACATTTCATTTTACCCTACACATTCAATTAATGTAGGCTAGACAAGCATAATAAGAATTCCTTGTTCTATTACTGACAAAGGATATGTACAGTAGATATGGTCATGCTCCAATGCGACTGGACCACAGCAAGAAAGCAACAGAAAAATAACCCATTCAAACCGAACTTGTGGAACTCTGAATAAGTTGAACAAAAGCGCTCTTTGACCAGGCATTTGAAAGTTATCAAGATGACCTAACAAACACATCGATCAAAGAGAAGATGATCATCTCACGACCAAAGTCAATCAAGCCCAAATCCAGATCCAACATAAATCTCTGTGACAGAACTATTCATGACAAACTGAATTACAGTGTACGCCTTTATTTTACTATTGTCTAACAAATGATGTTCGTGGATAGTTTTAAAGGCTGAATATTTTTTATCGAACTTGTAAGCCATTATAGTGTTTCATGGTCAGTCATTGCATGACAACCAATAGTAAGAGTGCATTTATTGGACTTGCTGCTGCTTCGCGAGTCCCTCCTCGTGCTGTCCTCACCGTGCACGCGCGTGGTACCCACGGTCGTGAAGAGGAGGAGGATGTGGCGCGCGGAGGGGAAATGGCTGCCGAAAACAAGCCGGAAGGTAAGAGAGAAATATCGGGATTATTTCAGTTGTGTGACAGCCATGTGCTTTCTAATATTTAAAAAACAGACGAGGGTGACATGTGGTCTGAGAGACGTAGATCTTTTCAAAGTGTTTTGCCTCAACATTTCATCAGCATACTCGCTCCAACGCGGAGACGTTACCTAGCCAGTGATGGTAGCTAGCCCGCTGTGTGAGCATCATATAGCCTATTTAAAAACATTCGCTCCAAGCAAACAGCGTGGCTGAAATGGCTTTCTATATTGTTCTATTGCCATTTCGTATTTTAGTTTGTTTAAGACGCGAGCAAACTAACACGCTAACTTACTGACAACATGGCACCACCAACAACCAACTTCTCTTTTATTTATCAAGCTTCTTTCATAACCTAAAATATCTTCTGACGAGTTTGACATGTTGTTCGTAGCGAATTATGTCACTTTCCTCTGTATCCCAGCTAACCATTCAGTTTTGCCCGCTTGTTAAAAATTTGCTGGCTTGCAAGTCTAACGCCTATGTCGTGCAGTCTATTTCAGTACACCCATTGATGTTGCTACTTCAACATAGATCAGCTTCTATGATTTTTGGGGGGTTGTAATTTCGCACTCCGTGACTGGAGATGTAAAAAAAAAGTGTTCATTCGCATTGATTTATTCACCCTGCAAATAGCATTTAAAGATGATAGGGGTTTATCCGATGATCATTTTTAATGAAAAGTTTGCTACGATAACAGCTCGGCTTGAGTTTAAACATTCTAGATGCGTTTCTGTCACACGCCGGAGAGTAGGCGTCCTTATGTTGGCTAGACACAGAGCAGCGTAGTGTTTTGTGTTTGCGAAAGCCGTCACTTGAAGAAATGTGCAACACATTTAGTGCATTTGTGATATTTGTGACTTATTTTTAATAAGTGTATTCTGCGTAGTTTGCATAAATAATCGTCATGTAGTCTAACTGTCATTACATGCCAACAACCATGTAACTCAAGCATGATGAATTCCTATGACAGCGATCAGGCATCGATAGTCTATACTAGTGCGTTGCATGCAAATAAAGAAGTCAATCACAGGTCCGCTTTAATGAGCTGAACGGACCTAAACATGTACATGTGACGTCTCGCTATTAATAGACGTTCAAGCAGAAGCAACCATTATAATAATAACAGCTTGTTATCCTTATTCTCGTTATAACTGTTTTGTATGTTTTACTACAGGCCTACCGTGTGTGTCGTTTATCATAGGATTGCCTAGGGCTTGTAATTTGTTGACTTGGTTAGGCTGACTTTTGCAAATTTTTGCAAAGGTTGCAATTCATACCAGATTTTGTACATTCATTCAGAAAAAAAAAAAATACTGGGGCATTGACCCCTGCCCTGAAATAACTAAATGAAGAACTGCACAAAATCCCCTCCATACAGTATCCATATAGTCTAATTTTCTATCAAGATAACTTGTTTCTCTTGTACCAGAAGGTGGAGACAACGAGTTATCAGAACTTTCAAATTACAGGGAAAATTCATAGGCTCAGTTTGCTGGAATCCACAGAAGTGCCTACAGCACAAAGAATTAAACTTACTTTAATGTTCAATAATTAACACATTACTGCTTTGAGGTGCCCGCTAGACTTATGGCAGCTTAAGGAAATTTTATATAGAGTGGTAATGCTGAAAACAGGGTTTACTAAAGAGAGAGACTAAGAGTTTAAATTTCAAAGCAGTCTTATACTTTCATGAAAATACAATAGATTAATAGCTGTGCACTTGAGACTCATGCTATGCATTAAAGTGAGAATGCTTTGGACCTTTAGTTACATAATATGTTTTTACAACAGTATATTACTAGGCAGTTATTATGGCATGCCAGACCAGAATACTCACAATGCTTTGCAGATGGCTCAATAGGTTGGAACATTCTGTGCCCTTCCACTAGTAACACTCCACAGGGAGGTGGTATTGAGCTATGCAAGCTATGACCTAAGGTAAACAGTTTAATATCAGGAGTGTCTCCACTCTAAGCATTAAAACGAGCAAAATGTCTACTACTGTTTTGAAAATACTGCTCAGCTGCCTGTTAAAACACAAACACACACACACACGC
>JASCQY010000173.1:16597127-16609572 GCA_030264315.1 Sardinella tawilis
CAACACTGCCACGACATACAGGAACATCATGCAGTCATGCTGTCTCCTCTCTGTGGATTCATGTTATGCAATTCAGCCATGTCCTATACAGGCAAGGTAATAAATCATTCAATCTAATCAACCCACTCACATCTCTCTCTCTCTCTCTCTCTCTCTCTCTCTCTCTGCACCAGATGAATTAAAGCTCACTAGACTGACTTGCTTGCCAGGTTGACTTCCTTTCCTCATGCAGTGGCATGGTATTTATGCATATTATGTGTCTTGTTAGCTGTGTTTGTGGCTAGGGAGTTTCAGCATGGGTCTGTGTGTGTTTGTAGCACTAACTCACTCACTTACTCACTCACTCAGTCATAGCTGGCTGTTCTGGCGCGTAAAAAAGGGGGAGTGGGCGGGCGCCTCTGTGACATCACAGCGCTAGTGGGCTTGCCATTGGCTGAGGGCTGCCACTCTCCTCCCCCGCCACTTTGGCCCTGGGCCCCCTCCTCCCTCTGCAGCGTACGTGCGGCGCATTCTGAGCGCCAGGCAGCAGGTGGGGATGACATCATCTGCACTGCAGCACACTGCAGCACTGGGTCTGAACAAAGACATGTCAAGCTGCTGCTAAGTGCCTCTGCTCGTTCTCCCTCCTCTCTCTCTCTGTCTCCCTCTCTCTCACTCTCTTTTTCTCTCTCTCTCTGGCTCCCTCTCTCTCACTCTCTCTTTCTCTCTCTCTCTCTCTCTCAGTCTCTCTCTCTCTCTGTCTCCCTCTCTCTCACTCTCTCTTTCTCTCTCTCTCTCTCTCAGTCTCCCTCTCTCTCTCACTCTCTTTTTCTCTGTCTCTTGCATTCTTTCTCTCTCTCTCACTCTTTCTCTCACACAGCCCCCTCCCCCGTTCTGTCTTATTTCCTTCTTGTTCTGTTTCTCTCCCCCCTTTCTCACTGTTCTCTTTTTGCTCTCTCTCTCTCTCTCTCTCTCTCTCTCTCTCTGTCTCTCTTTCATCCACGCTGGCAGGCTGAAGTCGGAGCTAAAGCATGGTACCTAGACAGGTTGAAGTGCTCTGACCTCGCAGCCTTCCCTTAACCCCCACACAGGGCAGACTGCTCTCCGTTTCCTTTGTGCAGAGGAGGCTTCTGCTGCAGTTCCATGCTTTCTGACAGCCTTGTGTGCGTCTCTTTCTCTCTGTCAGCCTGTGTCTCTCTGGTCCCACTGGGCCACAACCACACACACACACATACACACAGTACACACACACACACACACACATACACAGTACACACGACACACACACACATACACACACACACACACCATGCACACGCACACACGCATTCACACAAACTATTGAAGTCCCACTTGGGTGTACTATGCACATTTTTTTTATTTATTTTTTTTAACAACACATCACGAAAACATCAAAACAGCCACCACCTACAAGCATTGTTATGTACGCCTGGCAATTTAAGACCTTCCATGAAAAGGCCTCAGAGGGCAATTACAGTGTGAAGGAGAGAGAGAGAAAGAGAGAGAGAGAGAGAGGAGGCAACAATTACAGTGACAGCCTAGACATTGTGACTTAATGCCCTTGACAATTGTTTTGTGTTTTTTCTTTTTTTTTTTTTTTCGGAAACACGACTCACATAAATGTTATGGTAGCAGTCACCAGTGTCCTCTCCGCTAAATAGACGCTGCGATATTGCTGCTGCTGCCGCCGCCGTTTGCCAACCTTTGCGTTTGCCTTTGTAAACGGCACAATGACAGCCCAGTGACCTCTAAGTGGCAGATCACGGCAGAGACGCTGGTGGCATTATCTGCACGCAACAAGATGCGCTGAGCCTCGCGGATCTCAGCGTTTTGTAAATGTCATGGAAACCCCTCGTGTTTTGGGCTTCTTCCTTAAGGGGCACTCTGGTGTTCAGTGAGCATCACAAAGCTGATTAAAAAAAGAAGCCTGTCACTGTGGGGTTGATGTGCCATATGTGATGTGTGATGTGTGACACTGGTTGTGTGTCGTTTTGTTTGCTGCTTGTGTTTGCTTAGGGTTTTTTTTTTTTTTTTTTTTTTTTTTTTATTAGCCTTCATTTTCCTCTGCCTCCATATTTTCCCATTCATCAGCAAGCTGCTGCTGAAGGAGCCATAAACATACACACACACACACACACACACACACATTCATATAAGCACATATACACACACACACACACACACACACACACACAGGCACACACATGCACACACACGCAGAAACACAGAGAGGCATGTTCTTGTCGCTTAGTTACCGCTCAGCAGCAGGTTGCCACAGAAACGGTCTCCCAGCAAGGGAAGCCAATGCTTCAGTGTGGGGGAAGCCAATGCAGTCGTTTGGCGTGCTGCAGTGCAACTGTCCCCCTGTCAGCAGGCACAGCAGCCATGACGGCTCTAGAACACCAACTCTCGCCTGTGTGCTGCAGTGCAACTGCCCCTCAGTCAGCAGGCACGGCCATGACGGCTCTAGAACACCAACCCTTCTCATCTGTGTACTGCAGTGCCACTGTTCCCCAGTCAGCAGACCCAGCCCAGGCTGACTGCCATGATGGCTCCACAACACCAAAACTCACCTGCAGCCTGTGTTTAGGCGTTTCAGCTGACACACTCCTCTGCGTTTGCCCTACAAGACACTCTGAATGTCCGGTGGATTTCTAGGAGTTGTGCTTGCATGCAGCCATTGCAGTCTTTCACATACTGTCGCATACAGTAAGGGAATTTTAACTTTAGTGAAGATTTTATGGTAACGCTTTTGAACACGTTATGAACACAGGCGTTATGAACACATTCATGGAGCATTACAATAGATTCATACTTAGAGGAAATATATGGAGTCAATCAGTCCATATCCCTGTTCTTTGAGGCTGCCGACTTCTTTCGCTATTTGGTCTACAGTATGTTCTAGCAAATTCTGTCATTCTCATACCTACCGATAGCACTCGGCAATGTGAAACAACAGGGCTACGGGTTGATTCCTCTCAAATACTCCCTTAATTATTCACATCAGCATCTAGAACTGTTTAGAGATGCTCACAACTGTACTCACAAGGCATTACATTTTACATTATATAAGTTATATATTATTTTTATATATTTATATATATAAGTTTTTACACCATGAAGTGTCACAAGGAATTATTATATTATACCCAGATATCTGCCTTAACAATGGGATTCTCTTCTCTGATTGGCTGATGGGGTGGCCATTTCGAACAGGTCACCTCGTCGGCCGCTATCCCCTACATCCCTCCATGAAGGTTCATACATATGTTATAATTCCCTTTTTGATGCCTAATTGCTCTCAAGTTGCAAACCTTCAGTGCGGACACCAAGTAAAGTAAGATGAATTACTCATAATTACTCATGAAAATCAATAAGGTACCATTACAGACAATAAGTAAAGTGGTATCAAGTATCAAGAGGTCAAAGAAGCTTTTTAATGCTTTGCGGCACTTCAAGATATAAAGGCTTACATGATAAACCCATAAAGGCTTATAAGTACAGTCATGAGTATGTAAAAAACAGTAATAATATCAATAATTGATTATAAACCTTTGTGGAAATATCAAATAAATACTGGGGAAAGCATTCGTGTTTTGTTTCCCCCAAAGTAATGTTTGCATGAGTAATTCTCTTTGCAGTTCTTTTGTTGTGCAAAACGACCTTTGACCCAGGAAATGGGTTTACTCTCTGTGCTCCTGTTGTAATTGAGTTCGTCACCTTGGCCTCTGCTGGGACTCTGCTCCACCGGCAGCCCTTGAGTCACTCAGCATGAACCGTCTCACCTCTGCTCTGCTCTGCCCACCACTGCAATGCAATGCTGTGCCTGATCTCCCATCAGGCACCACTCATGTCAATGTGCACACAGCTGTCAGGTCACAGGGTCAGGGCTGGACCCTGGCACTGCAAGGCCAACGCATGGAGCGATTCTGACCAACCTGGCGACTTTTTACACTCTCGACCGGGTTGCTTCGTTTGCTGCTGCAGTGGGAGCAGTTTCTAAGGATGCACACACACACACACACACACTTCTCCTGTCTGCTCCGCCGGCCTAGGCAGGCGGACGAGCGGTGCGTGCTTGTCGCTGTCCGTTAGTTCTCAGAGTGTGTGTTGATCCGAATTAGTGTCGCGTCAGCCCCACCTCCGCGACAGCCCAACTGCACAGAGAGTTCAGCTCGGCCCAGACTGCCAGCATTGACGCACACACTCACTCTCACTCACTCTCTCTCACACACACACACACACACACACATACAGACACTCACAGACTCACAGACACTGATGCAGACAGTGCATTAAAATGTTTGTCCTGAAGTAGTCATGTGAATAGTGGGTTTTTAGTCCCGCCGAGCGCCAGACCTGCATTATGTAACCGGCGTGTCTGGTCGGGGCTGCCTGCCTGTCTGACTCAAACAGCCAGTGGGACATTTTTTCCCACAGTAAAGTTCTGAAGCAGCACTGCAGCTAGAGCCGCTCAGCCGATCGCTCTTGTGTGCGTGTGTGTGTGTGTGTGCATGTGGATGTGTGTGTGTGTGTGGATGTGCCAGCAAGCGGAATTTATAGCCTAACCGCTCGATTACATGGACAACTGTGTACATGTCAGGTTAGTTATAATTACTTTTTATAGGATGAGATTGTTAAATCATTTGATAATTATTGATTGAGAATTATTGGTTTGAAGGAATGATTGTTGGTAGAGTGGAAAAAAAATAGGATGAGGGCTGTGTACTGCTAGTGTTTTTGTTGTTTTGCTGTTGTTGTTGTTGGTCTCTGATATGATTTGTTGTTGTTTGTAATTTCTAGCCATTACTTGTGCAAAATGTTACTGACTGACATGCTGCTCTCTTCTAAAGAGGGCTACTGCACCGCAGGTGAGGTTCACCTCAAACACTGTGTTGCTAACATACACTGCTGCTCCTTGGCAGGCTCCAGAGTGTTTGTGTACACCTCTGCTGCGGTGCTGGGAAGGTAACGCTCCCGCTCAGCAGGTGTGGAGCAGATGCTGCCCTTTGCCGTGGAGCGTGTAGGACTGGAGCAGGCTCGCTTCATGCTGGGTGCAATCCGAGCTCTTGTTAGCTGGAGTCCTGGTGCATGTCACAGGCACAAAAGCCTAGCCACATGCATTAGAATATAGAAATGATAGGTTGGCTACTGCATGTGTGGGACTTAGACTCTAAGTCTGTTATTTTGTTAGGACAGATTGTTACATTTGCTTATTCTCCAAACTGTCCTCCCAGACAGTAGTAGACACTAGTAGGTTCTACTGTACATATTCTATTTTTGGCACTTAGTATGTTAGTAAGTTTGTAAGAGATCATGGCTTACTAGGTCATTGTTAAGATTATATCAAGAATAAAGGCCCAATTAATCATGAACACATGACATTTTTGAATACACGCCTAACAAATGATTGATATTGCCTTACAACACATGCCTTACAAGTCACTAATTCAGGCATTATTAATAGGTATGTGTTAGTGGCTAACATGTGAACCTAAAAATAAAGTCCTACTGGACAGATATCACATACGTTTTTATCAGGACTTTTATCATATGGGTAAGCATCAGCGTGACCCACTAAAGCTGCTGAATGAAGGAACTCTAGTGGACACTCCGCCCACTGCTCTCCACATCCACATCCATTAGCAGACGCTACTGATGCTGTTGATGTTGTTTTTGTTGTTGTTGTTTTTACTATAAGCATTCATTAATTATCGAGTTTTTTTCCTCTCTCTCTCTCTCCCTCTCTTTCTTGGCGTCGTTGTTGTCATAATGTTGCATGGTCAGTAAATGTTGATTGATGTCCTCATTACCAGTCCCTCACCCTTATAGCAATTCTGCTAATGACTGACTGAGCACAATGAGGTGCAGGGCACCATGGAGGGACGTGTTTAGGCAGGGAGGCTTTCTGCAGAGGAGAGCCCTCCCAGAGCTCCGGCCCAGCGCTGGCTTGGAAACCCCTCAATAATAGGCAGGGTTTGCAATAATCAAATGTATTTGAGTGTCGGAATGACGGTTATGAGTCGGACAGCTGCACTGAGTGGGAATTGACCATCTTGGCTCTTGCTTGACAGTTACAGTTAGGTCTGTGGCTTCAGTGTAGAATTTTTTAATCGGAATTTCAGATGCACTCTTCCAAGTGTTACACCTTGTGTTGTTTTATCTGGTAACATTTGTGTTCCCCTTTCACATCTTGAGAGAGACAAATTTAGATTTACTCTCAGGGTCTGATTGGTGGTTGAAATTGAATTTAAACATATACATGTAAATGTAAATCTGACGCTGTCTGGATGTGAAATTGATGTAAATCTGAACCTTTATCTGAATCTGGCTCTACTTCTGCTCCGATTTTGATCCGAATAAAAATCTGGTGTTGTGCTCCCGCCCTGCCTGTGTTCTCCATGCAGATAACCAGTTCAGAATGTCCATCCTGGAGCGTCTCGAGCAGATGGAGCGCAGAATGGCCGAGATGGCCGGACACCAGCAGCAGGGCGGTGGAGGAGCGGGAGGAGCAGGAGCCGGAGGAGGTGCAGCAGGAGGAGGTGGAGGGGGAGGAGGAGGAGGAGGAGGTGGTGGAGGATCGGGTGGAGGTGGCACAGGCGGAGGCAATGGAGGCGGCAGCGGGCAGTCTCAGGTAGGTTTGCAGTGGGCAGTGGGCAGTGGGCAGTGGCCAGTCTCAGGTACTGTAGTCACATCATGGGACTGAGGCACAGAGAGAAGAGCAATCGTTGAATCATTGTCTTTTATGCTGATTGCCTTCTGTGCTTAACTGGATGCATGATGCTTGTGTCTTATGATTGACATCTATATCAATAACATGTCAAGACACATGCCATCTTCTGGCTTTAGTCCACCCATTGGTCTTTTTTGTCCCTCAACGGTGCCTTCTAGGCACCGCTGCCTGGAAGGTTCCGTTGAGGGCAAAAAACACCATCGAGCTGTCATTCTACTGCATTGACGAACTAGTGTCATGTTACCATTACTAGTAACAGTTATGAAAGGTTGTGTAGTGTGAAATGCTAGCTATTTCTGACTGAGTAGTTCATGTGTTTGTGTTTACTGTTATGTACAAGAACATTTAGTAGCTGATATACTATACATACAGTATGATTGTTTCACTTTCCCGTCTCCTTTCTTTGAAACTTTGTCACTAACCCCGGGTGTTTATGTTTGTGTGTGTGTGTGTGTGTGTGTGTGTGTGTGTGTGTTAGTGTGTGTCCATTCAGGGCCAGGCGGGCAGCTCCTTTGAGAGCCGTGTGGTGGTGGTCTGTGAGAAGATGATGAATCGTGCCTGCTGGGCCAAGTCCAAGCACCTCATCCACTCCAAGACCTTCCGGGGAATGACCCTTCTGCACCTGGCCGCCGGGCAGGGCTACGCCACCCTCATCCAGACCCTCATCAAATGGCGGTGAGTTCCAGCATACCATTAAGCACCATGAGAAACACCTACTGTAGGAAGTGGATAGCCATGAAGAGTGTGGTATAAAAAATGTAATCTGTAAATAGGCAAATTTTGTATATTATTTATAATTGTGTATGCTGCACTGTAAAAAATTATTTGTAATGATTACTTGAAAAATGTGTAACTTGTTTGAGGCAACGAGTTTCCACACATTTTTCAAGTAAGCATTGCAAATCCTTTTTTACAGTGTGTATACTGTACCATTACATAATCTCTTAATACTAATGCCGACGCAGTGTATCATAATATGCTTCAGTTCTCGTTTATAGGCCAGGTTGTACTGTTTTATTCTAAATGTTCTGCTCATGTCTGTGTCCTCTCCAGCACAAAGCATGCTGACAGTATTGATCTGGAGCTGGAGGTCGACCCTCTCAATGTAGATCACTTCTCCTGCACCCCACTGGTGAGAAAGTCTGATTTAAACGCTTCTCCCGCACTGTGTAAATAAAGCGCTGCAAGAGATAGTACTGTAGCAGTGAACTCTATGAGAGCAGCAGGACTTGTTCTGCCCTCCACGAGAGCAGCTGGAACAGAGGTGTGTTCAAGGCAGCGAACAAAGGCAAATGTTCCAGAAGCATTTCAAACAGTTCTTTCGTTTGCATACAGTTCACAGATAGGGTTTGTGAATACACAGAAAAGGTCTGAGGAGGTTGTTCAGTTCTCTAAACACACATGGATGAAGAAATAGGGTTAGAGTTTAAATTGAATCATTTAAACAAAAATGTTTATGTTCAAAAGTGCAAGGAAATGTTGAAATTCAGAAGTTCAAGGAAAATATGTTTGCCTTCACCCTTTGCTTCTGTTTGCTGAATTTGATCAAACCACAACTCTGTGTCAGAGCAGAGCAAGTTCTTGGTCTGCTTCAGGGGCAGACACAGAAATAGTCTCCTTTCTGCTTGTCTGAATCACAGCTGTGAGGATAACCCACAGTTACTGGTGTTACACTGCATGAACCAATTGTTGCTGTGTTTTCTCTATATTCAAGATTGACTATAGACAGATCTACTGTATAGAACAGATACATGTAGCTCCAGTGAAATGATTTATCCAGTCCAATTATTATGTCATGGAAGCCATTTTGTCTGTGTGGATCAATCCATTTTTTTCAGTGTTTCTAGATGTTTTTTTTATCTATGACCCATCCCAGTGGACATTATGATGTCTGTAACTATAATGACATAATAATTATGTCTTTGTCTCTCCACTCACCCTCCTCGTGTTCTTTCGCGCAGATGTGGGCCTGTGCTTTGGGTCACCTGGAGGCCGCCGTGGTGCTCTACAAGTGGGACCGCCGGGCGCTGGCCATCCCCGACTCGCTGGGCCGCCTGCCGCTGTCCATCGCCCGCTCGCGCGGCCACACCAAGCTGGCCGAGTGCCTGGAGCAGCTGCAGCGCGAGGAGCAGCAGACGCCCTCCTCCCTGCCCCCTCCGCCGCCCCCACCCCCACCGCCCAGCTCCCGCCTGGGCTTCCCCCCCAGCCCCGGCCCAGACGCCCCCACCTCCGACGGCGGCGGCTGGATGGTCAACTGGGCCGCGGACACAGTGATGGCCCCCAGTGGGCAGAGGAGCGGGTCGGCCACCACCACCAGCAGCAGCACAGCCAGCAGTGTAACCTCCGGTGAGAGCCGGGGCTGAAACATTATGTAGGGCCATTTTAAAGCGAAACACCATGTAAATATTGATATTTATGTCCTGTGGCGTAAACATTCAAAGCCATTTGGGGCAAAACATGATTTTGGGCATCAAAAAGGGCGTGTGGGCATAAAAATGGGTCTGATGATCTTACCCAGTCAACAACAATACGTAGTGCATTATTAGCAGTCGTTCCAGTCACAGATTGGCAATGTCAGACTTTGCTCTCTTCATTCTCCATTCTCTGCATCTTAAGTTGATTTAGCATCAGATTGAGTTTGAAGATTAGACTAGAAGGTGAAAGATCTGTGTGATGCCATGTTAATGTGGACATAGCCACTGACCTAAGCTTAGCTGGGGTAAAGAGACTGTGCTTGACGTCAGTCACACAACGTGTGGGCCACCTGTATTTGGATAGGCTGAGCAATTTTGTGCTCAAAGAAAATAAATTCTTAAATGCTACAATCTGTTGCGACATATTGAGGCATAACAATAATTATAGTCGCTGCACAGATGTGGATTTTGTGGACCCAATGGCAAATTAGATCAACTTTCGTTCTCAGATTTCTCTTGGTTTGATTCCGGTAGTTTCAGCCTCAGTGATGAGTTTTCCTTCATCAGGAGAATAAATGTTGCTCAGTAATTGAAATAAATGCATGTTAGGCTGAAAAGTATTACCAGATACAGTATGATGTCAATTATGTGCTCATATGCTCTCATATGCTCTCATATGTTCATAATTCATCTCATATGTTCCCATATGTTCATAGTTATTCTCTTATGTTCATAATTAATCTCATATGTTCATAATTCATGTCATATGTTCATAATTTATCTCATATGTTCAAAATTCATCTCATATGTTCTCATTTGTTCATATTCTCATATGTTCATAATTCATCTCGTATGTTCTCATATGTTCATAGTTATTCTCATATGTTCATAATTCATCTCATATGTTCTCATATGTTCATAGTTATTCTCATATGTTCATAATTCTCCTGTGTGCCGTGTCTCACCCAGACCTGAGGAGGCCGCGGTCAGAGCCGTCCAACTACTACAGCAGCGAGTGTCAGAGGGACCTGCCCCTGGCCAAGAAACACAAGCCCAACCCAGAGGCACAGACCGGGGCACAGACGCGTCCAGACAAGGCCACCTCAGTCCCCCTCAGCCTGGAGCAACAGCAGCTCCACAAGCTCTCCTCCAGCCCCAAGACCCTCTCGCCCCAGCCCCTCAGCCCAGACAAGGGCCTCGAGGACGGGACAGCCAGCGGAGGTGGTGCCTCTGGTGCTGGAGGTGGTGGTGGATCCAAGCTGGGCCCATTCAGAGGAACGGGCACCAAGTGGAGCTCCAGGGAGGTGTACTCCGGGAGGAAGGGCGGAGGAGGTGGAGGAGTAGGAGGAGTAGGAGGAGGTGGTGGGAGCCTGGGGAAGGAGAAGCTAGCTGGGAGGCTGAGGCAGCGCGAGCCCCTGAGCATGCTGATGATGACGGAGAGGGACATGGTGGACACGGAGCTGCTCAGCTACAGGGAGGACCTGGAGAACCAGGACTGCCTCACACACATGGACAACCTGCAGGTAGGTCTGTCTGAGAGCTCCAGTACAGCCTCCAGCCCCCACACTGTCCCACCCACACCACCAGTGGGTTTCAGTAGGCTAAAGCTGCCCCCGCAACCGGTGATTTGCTCGTCACCCGTCACTCGTCTCGCCAAAAGTTGGAATTATTCTAACTATCTCAGAGAGTCTTTTTTCACTTATAAAGGCTGGTAATCGTCACCATGCGACAGACTCTCAATTGCTGCCCTCTGACTGTGGTTGAAGAGGATATACAGTATTATGAGCTATGAGCTCAGTCAATGCCTGTGAAACGCACAGCGCATTAGATAAGCTTTGAAATGAGTCTGTGAAACTTCAGGCCGTACAGTATGCTGCACCAAGCCGTCTCCACAATTGGATTCATGGTCAGTGCCGTTATGCCAAGTCTTGGGATAAAAATAGCCCCCCCCCCCCCCACACTTGTCCTGGTGGCCGTCTTTCCCTGAAATCAGTCAGACACCCACTCACTCACTCCCACTCTTGTATTGACAGTCACGCTGTCATTCTTTCTTTCACTGGCTGTCTCGTACACATTTCCACGCTCATTTGTGCTTTTCACAGCTTTGCCAATGCACACTTTTCGGTCTCGGTCACCGTAGGCAGGCTGAGTTTCAATACACGAGTCTAGATTTTTCAGTCTAGACATCAGTCTGTTTTTCAGTGCTTCGCCATAGCACAAGCCTCTGCTATGCATGTAGGAATAACATGCGCTGT
The DNA here is from genome assembly GCA_030264315.1 of Sardinella tawilis. Lineage (NCBI taxonomy): Eukaryota > Metazoa > Chordata > Actinopteri > Clupeiformes > Clupeidae > Sardinella > Sardinella tawilis. The sequence goes on from JASCQY010000173.1 coordinate 16,608,530, forward strand.
ATGTTGGCACGCAGGCGTGTTGTTGTGCACCGCGGTATTTGTCACTGCTGCCATGATTGCACTCATGCTGTCTCTAAGCAGACAGAGTGCCAACACACACACACAAACACACACACACACACACACATACACATAGACACACACACATACACACTCACACAGGAGAGCTCTACGTCAGGCGCTCCACTCTCCTCCCTGCCGTTTGATCTCCGGCTGCCGTCACACACTCACACGCTCACACACTCACACACTCACAAACTCACGCTCGCACGCTCACACCCTCCATGATGTAAGTGGCTCTAAATAGCGGCCGGATTACAAAACAAACACTCAAGCGTAGAAAATCAAAAGGGCATCGAGTGCCCATTCGTCAGGTAGCTGGCACACGCCCCGCCGCTCCTGTTCCTCCGCCAGCCAGCCAGCCAGCGGGTCGGTCAGTCAGCCGCCAGTCGCTTGCCCACACGCTCGGCCTGCCCCGCAGGATAAAGAGCGGATGTCTGTTTGACGCGCGAGCGGGCAAGGCCTTCTCTCTCTCTCTCTCTCTCTCTCTCTCTCTCTCTCTCTCTCTCTCTCTCTCTCTCTCTTTTTCCCACCTTTCTCTCTCTGGTTGCCTCTCTGGGATGTGAGCTCACAGGCAGGCGGGCGGCCGGGCAGGCAGGCTGGACCTCCATCACCACATAATAAACTCCAGCGATTGATCCACTCGGCCGGCCAAGAGCCACTCGCCGATCCATTCGTCTCTGTCACACACGGCAAATAGAGCAGCTGCGTCAGGGGAGGGTTCGCCTGGCACTCGGATATGTTTGTGTGTGTAGAGGGATGTGTGTGTGTGTGTGTGTGTGTGTGTGTGAGGGACTGTGAGTGTGTGTGAGTGTGTATGTCGTGTGTTGTGTATACAGTATGATTGAATGTGTGTGTAAGTCTGCAGTTTGTATGTTCTCCTGCCTCTGTGTATATTTGCACTTTTGTGCATGTGTGTGTGTGTGTGTGTGTGTGTGTGTGTGTGTGTGTGTGTGTGTGTGTGTGTGTGTGTGTGTGTCTGT
>JASCQY010000173.1:16653407-16666684 GCA_030264315.1 Sardinella tawilis
AGAGAGAGAGAGAGAGAGAGAGAGAGAGAGAGAGAGAGAGAGAGAGAGAGAGAGAGAGAGAGAGAGAGAGAGGGCTAGGGTAAGTGAAAGAAAACAGTTTCATAATTCTTCCACAAGCCGAGGAAATGACAGCTGAACAGACCAAGAGAAGCACTCGATAGCTTGTAAATCTTACACACACACACACACACACAGATGCATGCAGACATACACACACATCTCTCTCTCTCTCTCTCTCTTTGTGTTCTGATGGTCTCGGATCAGAACAGTTCCCTTAACACCCTTCTGCAGAGCTTCCAGGTCAGCTGACCCAGCGGGACTGGGAGACGGCGGCTGTGGGAGCGGGGGCCAATGGGAGGAAGACGATAACGTGCTCTTGTGGCCGGAGCTGCTGACAAACAAGGAGGAGGCTGCGGCCTGTTCCAGCAAACAAAACCTCCGACAGGAAGCAGGGGTGTAACTCTAGGAAGTGCTCGGGTCCTCGAGAGGGGGAGCGAGAAAGAGAAAGAGGGAGAGAGAAAGAGAGAAAGAGAGGAAGGAAGATAGAGGGCCAAGCTGTATGAGGGAACTGGAAGGGCCAAGACATTTTGTATCAACAGCGTAAGGGGGACTAGGGTGAACACCAGCAGCTTGTGACAGAAGCACATTTCACTTCTGGAATTTCTTACGACCAGAAACTGCCAAATTAGGAATACGTAAACAAGTGAAACTGAGCAAACACAAACAAAGTGTGGAGGTGCGTTCTAAACCAGTTTATAAACACCAAGCAGTGGAGATAAATATTAGCCTGGGCTTGCCCATACTTCCTCTGACACTGCACAAAATTTTGTGTTCATGTCAGTATGGCCAAGCTGCCTATTTACTGCGTTTCCTGTCCCAGAATTTCAGGCACCAATGAGAAAGCAAGCTTTTACTCCAAGGTGAAGGAGGTGGGCTAAACAAGTTTAACACTGATTCTGCCTTTGAGAAGGCGGCTAGTATGAGAGATTGGCCAGACTAAGCTCGTATGAGCTTTGATGGTCGCGAAAGCCAGGCTAGATAAATATCAGCTTTCAGAGGAAAACACTTTCACTTTAATCACTGCTATCTGAACGGTAGAATCTTAGTTGGATCTCCTTGCCACTGTGTGTCTGTTATGGCTCTTCTGTTCTGTTGCACTCAGCCTGTGAGTGCTACTGTAGTGTATGTGTGTTAGATAACACACAAGCGATGTGCTTTAATATGTCATATAAAAGGTTCCAAAAATATCACATAGTAGATGTCAGCAAGCACGGGTCATACGCACTCAGCTGTTAACAGCCTGAGTGAGTGAGTGACTGACTGACTGCATGCGCTAGTGCTGCTGCTTTATGTTCAACAATTGATGTAGCTATGGTTTATCTCTGTGCTTGTTTTATGCACTCTAATGGCACTTAATCTGTCTACTTACTTTACATGTTTGTGTTGAGTAAGGAAACACGCATTATGACTATGTGATTTCTTCAACAAAACAAATCCTCTTCCGTGTGTTTAGCATGATGGTAGGTTTCGAGCCAGAACTACTAAGAGACAAAATGACATACCTAAATAAAAATAAATAAATAAAATAAATAAAAAGCTTGTTTTAATTTGGTGAATACTAAAATTAAATTAATATGTCACAATATTATGTTATTGCACATGGCTACACAACACTAAAGATATACTAATATATAGGCTATCTATGAAATAATGGCCTAAAAATGTTCTTGTAAAACTGAGCGCTTGAGTTACATATTTTAAAGGCGTAACAGAGGCCCCCTCTTAAGGGTGTTCCCACCTTGTAATGACAAGCCCAGTCCCCCTGGTGTTCCTGCTTATCTATTTTTGGGATTTCCTGTGATACAGGGTCCAGCAGCTGGGCCAGGGAAGGCTGAGCTAGACGCTACATGCTAACCCCATGTCGCGCTGCCTCTCCTCTCCTCGCTAATGATCAACTCCCAACCAAAACCACACAGGCCAGCTGACTGCACCAGGGTACTGTCTGTCTGTCTGTCTGTCTGAAACTCAGGAGTCTTGACACATTTAACAAAGCTTAGCTAAGGCCTCAAACTGTGTCATGTCTTTATAATGAATGTGATCTCAACAGGCAAGAAGACAAGGAAAGTATTTGTTTGTATGGTTTTAATTTATCCTAATAAAGCATCACCAAATCCACTTTAGTTAAAATAAATAGTGGTGAATGGATAAATTACATCCTTGCCTTGCTTGTTTTTCCAAATAGAATTTCCATAATAGGCCAACAAAGTATTATCTGGGAGGAATGGTATGCTTTCTCATGCTGCCATCTCCTTGCCCAGATGTTTTCTCAGTAAACTTCACAAATCTTTAATCCACACATGTTGTGTTTTGTCTGTTGACTGCAGACTGGATAAGTCTCTCTGTGACAAGAGACATGCTGACCCCGAGGTCAACAAGTGACACAGCATTTAAAGTGAGACATGTGCTCTGGGGCCCTGACATCACAATTACTTTTTAAAGCTAGAAGCTTTAGCCCGGGTATTAAAAGATTTCACTGGATAATGAGATAAGATTTGCAGGAGATTGCTACAAATGATACTGGTGGCTGGCCATATAGCAACAACATGATCATAGCGTATGCTTGTGGTAGCAGGGGATTAGTGATGTTTATTTATGACCAACCTAAGTGTGCAGTGCTACTTATGGTTGGATAATATACCACAAGCTTCCCACATGCAGTCCGAGCAGGACTTTGGTCACCGGGTGCAACAGTTCAAACCTAAACACATAAAGAACGCAGGTGGGAAAACTGCACAATTTCATGTCAACACTGAGGACAAAGTGTAGAGTTAAGAGTAAAGAAGGTAACGAATGAGCTAAGTTAAGTTAAGAATGATTTGAGATGTCCGTTCATGGCTTGGCTACCTATTTATCCTGCATCCTGCCCCTCGCACAGGAGTAAATAGTGGAACAGGAATAGTGACAAAACATTCCATGGAACAAAAGCACATGGTACGCTGAAAGCGGAAGTGGAAACAACAATAGGGCAAGCTCTTAGTCAGTCCGACTGTGCAGCAATTTGTTCCTGCAAAGGTTACAACCGATGTGGACAGTTACTATGTAAATACACAGGTATGTGGGACCATACTTGGTTCTCACAGCGAACAGCTTGAATAAACACAACACAAAATGTTGCAATAATTGGAATGACTTTTTGAGGCTGCGTTGCCAAAGTGCACAAGGCCAAAGCAGAGAATTCAGGTCAGACCTAGTGACTATGACTGTGTGTGGTAATAAATGGCTTATTATGTAAGGAATATATTTTCGTCTAAATGAAAGCGATTGAGCTTAACGCCTAGAGTAGAAACAAAACAAGCCAGATGAGGCAGGCAACCCAGCTCACGCTCACGTGCCTTTGCTCATCTTCTGCATCCAAACAAATATCCAGTCAGGCACACACACACACACACACACACTCACACGCCTCATCAACCTCACTGCAACCTTCCCAAGTCCAGGTCTGACTGACTTTGAAAAAAAAAAAAAAACATGTTTATTTACATAATCAACTCCTCTATCACCTGGGGCCCGACTCAGGCCTTAGTGGCCATGTTTGTGTGTTATGTGTGTGTGTGTGTGTGTGTGTGTGTGTGTGTCAGGGCGGGCACTGTCGGAAAGAGCTGCCGGAGCTGCTCCGAGTGGCGCCACCATACCAGGAAAATCCAGTTCCCCCCTCAAGGTCACGCTGGGATGCCATTATGCGAAGTCTGTTGAGTTTGTGTATCAGTGTGTGCCTAGCTACTGAACTCACTCTCTCTCTCCCTCTCTCTCTCTTTCTCTCTCCACTCTCAAGAATGCTCCTTGCTAAAAGGATTTCATTCAAAGACACTATCTTTATTTTGCACACAGACGCAATACAGCCTAGAAGGCAAGAAAACGGTTCCTGCAACTTCAAACGAAGCTCAACGCTTTCCATTTTTAATGAAAATAGACCAAATGATAAAAAGGGAGACTTGTTTGTGCTGCGCTTGAATTTCCTCTTGTGTGCGTGTCTGTACACTTGTCGCACACAGACAGAAGCGAGGGACATCTTTAACGACCGATCCTCAAACAGGTTGACCTACGACCCCTGAGCTATTCAAAGCTTCCAACCTGACTGATTGCAAGGAGGGAGAGGTCAAAACATATCCATCAAAGACCTCAACAACCACTTTGCTGCTTATCACTCTCAATAAACCTGTTAGGCGACATTGCAGTGTTGAAAGACCAATTGACGACAACATTATGTGAGTGATAGGCTCTGCCTTGACACAGCCATTAATGTGGATACACTGTACCTGTACATCCTTATGTTTTGTCCACCTGCATCTCAATTTTGTAGGTGCCATTGCTATAAATCACCAAGCTGTGATATAATTTGGTTGCATCAAGTTGTTTCATTAGGTCAGTACTGTCCAAGGAATTGGCCAAATGGATAATTAATCTCACAGACTTATGGACATACAGTATGAATGAATTGTTTGAATGAACAAGTAAATTGGCACATAATTCCTCTGACGTACAATGTTGAGAGCAAAAGAGTCTGAGAAAAGCGAGGGTGCTCAATTAGACAGCGTCGGCACCGTTTGACAGCTCCTGCAAGGCCAACGGCGTACGGCATTCAGTACCAATAGGCGGAGCTCGTTTCCCGGGCAGCCATATTCCACTCCGGGCATTTCCGTTGATATGCGGCCTAATATCGCCACCAGGCAAATGGCAAATACCCAAAAGTGGGGATAGAAGTGAAAGTGATTCTTTGCACATGTCAGCCAGGAGGTTTATAATCAGATCGTGAGTGTTTTGCTAACAGACCGAAGAGGGTATAGCGAGGTTGTTCACCGTCCCACCACCAATTAAAATTTGTGTAGGCTATCTGTGACACTCTCTCTCTCTCACTCACTCTCTTGCTGGCTCGCACCCTCTCTCCGTCTCCCCGTCTCTCTCTCCTTGTGTCTACGTTCCTTAGTCAAATGACAATCAAAACAGTAACTTAACAAATTCAACACGGAGGCTTCCCTGCATGTCTGACAGTCCGCTCTAGATACAAAGTAGCTAACTGTGTCCGCGTAGCCTATTAAACATGAGATGCATGCTGATAATTCACAAGTAAGAATAGGTTAAAGCATGTAATAGCATAGGTTGCAGTAGCCTAATGTTACTATCTAAATAGCTACATTGTCACATGTAGCCTACAGTCAATGTAACAAACGTTTCAAAAGGTAAAATGTGTAAATAGGCACAAGATGGTCCGGCTTGTCAGACTTGCCACTCTGTCTCATTTTATTAACCCGTGTTGTGATGTCAAACTCAAGGTGTTAGGTGGTACAGATAACCTATCTGTGGAGTATGTAGCTAATGTTTAATGAATTCATGAGGGTGGTTGTGCAACACGAATTCTGTTCCGAACCCACAGAGAAAACTCTATTTATGTAGCCTGCATGACCGATTGGCACAACCGTGATATGTTTCCTGTATGGTTTGAGACAGGCTGATAAGAATCAAAGCTAGGCGAGCCAGAATGCGCAAACAGAGCAGGTGCCAACCACTGTATAGGCTGTGGACGAAATGGTGTCATGATCTGGATAACGCTATGTCTTTGTCATTTGGGTTGTCATGCTATTAACAAAGGTGTAGCAAGCCTGCATAAAGAAACACACCGAGGTGTATTTAAAGTGAAGTGTTACACTTACCCAAAATCCTGATCCATAGATTTAAAGAAGAATTTGTAGTTATTGACTGGACGATTGTTGAGGACATTTTTGAAATCCGCCAACGTTACTTTCTCCGGAGGAACGGACAGTTTCACTAAATAAGGAGTCTCCTCCTCGTCGATATGGTATATAATTTTAGTCTCCGCCATGAGAATGTGAATAGGACAATCAGACGGAACACGGATAGTGACAGCGAAATATAAAATATAGCCTAGCTATCTATCGAGTAAATATCGCAAATCAAACATGTCAACATGTATAATAGTCAAGATCACGTCGGAAAACAAATAATCCCGTCTTTGACAGCATATTCAGTCCCAGGCATTGTCGAGTCTATTGCGGCTTCGTTGTACCTCTCAATACGGTGGCTCGGTCGGCAGTCAAACAGGAAGGGACGGTTCACATCCCAGCTATTGAGTTTGGAATATTTCCCCAGTTCTCCAGTTGTTTCTCAAGGATGTTCTGCCACCTAGCGACATGCGTTATTACAGAGTCTGTTGAAATACAGCCTTTAGATTGTGATCATAATAGTTTAGGATATCACCGTCACCGATTCTGAAAGCTAATAAACATGGAAATTAAAATCAGAAGGATATGAATTCGATTTTGAGACTTTATAGACTCACATAATGTGGGCAGCTGTCGGTTGCGAAAGTTAAAGCAAAATACAATATTGCAGCCTGTCTAATGCATGCTTTCAAGAGCATAATGAAGTCGCATGTCATACTCAAATGGTGTGCATAAAAGTCTTAGATATGTAGATTGACGATAAGTCATCTGTGTGTGTGTGCGCGCGCGCGTTGTGTAAGCTATGTAGTTATCAAAGACAGACAGATACAGACTTAACGCTGTTGACAGTGTCAGTACTGACCACTATTCCATTGCACAGTGGAAAATAGCCTGTTCTGAAGTCCTGAGGTCTATAGATCTGAGCCTAGAATTGATAGGCCTATTGCTTGTCAGATGGTAGCAGCTGACAGCTGACTGGGATACTTGGGTCTCTAGTGATTCGCTTGGCCTTCCTGATGCATTGCCTCTTATGTCCTGAATGAATGCCAGGTCACATGGTCATATTACCGCTATACCAGGGGTTCTCAAAGTTTTGATGGGTGAGGGCCAATTTAGCAACCCAACATTGAACTGAGGGCCACCAAAGGGGCGGGGGGAGAAAAAAAAATCCATTTGTAATCATTTTAATGACCAGATTGCATCTCTACAGTTTACTACAGTTTACATTATTGCAATAAGCACATTTTAATTTACAACTGAGGTTAAATTTGGCAAAACCTGTGAAAATTTTGAGAAAATTTGCATTTTACAGATTTTTAAAATGTTATCAGATATTTATATATTTTCGGGGGCCGCCATTGTCCCCCGGGCCGCACTTATACTATAGCACATTTTATGGAATTGTATTGGACAGTTGTATAGTAGGCTACTTCAGTTTTATTGGAATCTTGTTGTAGGCTATATTGTAGGCTACTGTGAAAATTGCTATCCACAGCAGCTGCTATTGACAGCAGCTGCTATTGAGCAAAATCATCGCTGATAGGTCTAGTTTACACTATCATGCCATAAATCTCAGGTTTAGATAAGTAATGTGTTAACCCACAAAGCAATGTGCAGTATAAACCACTGTCAGACCTAATTATACATTTTATACAGACACATCACAACTTATCACAAGTCATCCATGTGAAACAGATGGAGAGAGCAGTTGTCGTATCCCCACATTTGTGCAGCAGTTAATTTAGACAAGATTTTTTCTGATGTGGAATGGTGCATCATGCTGGTCATGACAAGTAGCCTATACAATTTGTCAAGTATTTCTTTTTTTATCATTTGGATTTGGATTGTTCATGAATGCCTTGTGAGAATAAAAACTATGCATTGGGGTGTCCTATTTTTTAAAGTTGTTGGATCGCAGTGGTCTAATGATTGTAGAAGCTCAAGTCCATTTTTATCTTAGAGGGTATATGCCAACATAAACCTCTTCCTGAACCACTGAGCCACGTGTGGCATTTTAAGTTTAACTTACTGGCTGGAATGATGGAAAATGTGTGTCTGTTTTCATAAGCCATGTTCCAAGAACGAGTAAGAGACATTAACAGAAGACAGCAGACTATTGTTGAACTTCCTTGAATAACGTTTTTTGTGTGTGTGTGTGGTAAAGATGAAGATAGAAAGATTTCTAAGATGGATTTTTAGAAATCTTTGCCTCCTGTAGAAGTTCTTTCTAAGCAATTGGGAATACCATAAGCTTTCAGCTTTCATTATTTAAAACTTTAGTTTAGGTCTAAACAAATACATGAATTCTCTAATACTTCAGTATATTTCAGTATATTTCAGTAATGTACATAAACACAGCATTACATTACTTGTTTTTTTAATGCATATAATGTGTTGGCTAAATAGGTGATGCCCCCCTCCCCAATACACATAAACATACACAACAAGGCACAAATGTCGGCAATATTCACTAAAGTACAAACACAGCATATAAAAAAGTAAACTTTTACAGAAATTTCTAGACAGGAAATGGTGTCATGCTGGTCAAAAAATCATTAAATCATGATGTCGTTGTCCACTAGGCTATATGGACAATCACAAAAATAATAAAGCGATACAAAATACATAATGTCACGTAATCATACAGTATTTCTTAGTTAGGTGAAAAATTCACAAACATAAAAATTAAGGAAAAGGGAAAAAGACACAAAAATAAAGCGAGTCATTATTTTTATGATTACCGGTAACATTCTTAAAGCTATACTGTCTCACAGTACAAAGGACTGAACAAAGAGGGGTAGTACTATTCCCTTTTCATTATATGTGCAAATTCATCTCTTTTGGGGCAAGTAACAAATTCGGCTGGTCTCTACCAGTTTCACTCCTGCTTTGTTATCAAACAACTAATTTTAGAATTTTTTTATGCTGATTTAGATTCAAACATGATGAAAACACATAAATGTGTAAAACAGTAAAGATAACAGAATCAAACAATCAAAATCACAGCAATAGTGCTAACCACATTACTGAGTGTATCAATAATTTCATCTGAATAGTCATAAGCTTCATTTGTTGGGGTTTTACTCACTCTTTTTGAGATCTCGCAGAAACTCATGTGAGCACTTCAGCATATCTTCAGCAGAAAGCTTATTTATTACTGATTTAGGACTGGACCATGACTTGGCATGACACAAAGTAAAAACAAAATTGTAGGCTATTAAAAAAATCCACTGAAATACAAATTTATTTTTGGCCTGTTGGTGGCAGTAGTGGATTTAAACAGCATACCCCAACAATGAAGAGTGGGGTGGGTTTGGGTTCTCCAATTCCCTCTCATCTGGCTATGTAATAGAAAAATAAAGGTTGCTGAAAGTTATGCAGCGTTTGTGCTGAACGTGACATGCATTTAGCAGAAGAACTATCTATCCATTTCACTGGAAGTATAGGAACACTTGATAGAGTAAATACAGCAATAATTGGAATGTAAGCACCCTCTCTGCTTGTCCGCCCTAACAATACAATACAAGAGAGAAAAGCACACACTCAAGTGGTCTGGTGTGCAAGTGAATTCCTGAGAAATACAATGCCTCTCTTGGTTGATGGCTCCTTCTCTTTCGTGTCTAAAAGATCGTCTGTAGATCAGGACTGGACAAAATTATGCAGAGCACCAGAGCCAAGCTTGTGCATCACGAATGCAGACTTGAAAGACACAATGTCCCCTTTTAAGTCACCGATCATTGTGCATAATCAACAGCGTTTCTTTTATTTCTTTTTGAATATGTAAAAATAACAACAGTACAAAAAGACCAATAACAAGGACAGTGTATTGATATTCATCTCGTCAAGGGGCTATTAATGCAAGCTTGACCACTAATGTCAATGTGAGGCACTACAACCTAAAGCATACAATATCCTAGATGAATAATTATGTAGCTTCAGCAGTGATAAACACAGTACATAAGGTATCAGATAAGACAGCAAAGTTGGTAGCACGAAGCTTATTGGACAGCAGACACAATGGCAACACCTCCTTTATGGCTTCATCGGTGAGTCTCCCTGCACTCTGATTGGTCCTCTCATCGCCATTTCCATTCGCTCTGGGCCAGCCAGCAGCCTATTAGGCAGCATTTCACTTCCATGACAGCTTCTCCATTTCTAGAAATATACATGACAAACAGCAGACTAGTTAAACACATTTTTAAAGACCTCTTTTCTTGATCATTTGACATGCCTCCTTTTTTTGTACAATGAGAGGGGCTATAGGTTTGTGAAATATATTATTACTTGTATTTTGTTGAAATACATATATTTTGTCTACTACTAATACTACTAATAGTAGTAGCAGTAGTAGTAGTAGTAGAAGTAGTAGCAGTAGCAGTAGTATCAGTAGTAGTAGTAGTAGTAGTAGTAGTAGTAGTAGTAATAGTCAGTAGTAGTAGTAGTACTAGTAGAAGTAGTAGAAAATGAATGGATTTTTTCTGCGTTTACCGCTATTGAGGTCTATGACCCTTGAAGAGGAAGCATAGGACATCTCTGCCTGCTCCTTCATTATGTTGTTCTTGTAGTCTGTAATGAGAAAGCACAGCTTGTTTTTGCTTCTGGTTTGGTGTTTTGGCTAGCAGCACTTGAAAATATAGCCCAAATTGGTAAGGCGACTTTGGTGACACCAAAATCATAGGTTAGCCAGTGGTCAGTCTAAACTAAGGATAGCATAAACGCCGTTGTAGACGGTACCATACATGTCCAGAAAGCTCCAATAAATAATAAGATTGCCAACTAAATGTCTCTCACCCCTGATATCATCCTGATTGCAGTTCTTCGGTCCAGTGGGCTCCATTTCAAACTCTGTCCTGTGCTGTGGTCTTCATATACAAATAACAGAAGTTATTACATCATTTGTAACACATGCATACTCCAACATCTCATCTTCATGTCATATTCAACATATAAAACATATATTAAAAAAAAATGGGTGAAAGGCTCTTTATTATAAGTATGTAATATCACACAGAATGTATTAAATATGCTGCGAAAAATACTGTTGTTATACTGTACATCGTCAAAGTAATCAGGCTCTTACCGTTCAGATCTGCAGACATCATACTCCAGCGCTGAAATAAAGATGAGCGAAATCGTCTGAGTACTTAAAAGTTAACAACTGTGTTTTCACTAGGTAAGGCAATAACTGTGAGTGCAGAATACAATTTTCTCCTTGTGACATTTACATTACCACAGCCACTCTGGTAAATAGTTTATTTAGATTTCAGTGCTTTATGGTTGTTGGTTATTGGCTTTTATGTTGCATTTCATGGTTGTATGGCTGTAAAAATGTAGACAAGTGTCCCCTTCACAGGAGCATTATTAGATATGTGGAACATTAAAGCCTGAATTAGCGTCACAGAAAAGCCATTCATGCTGAATATAAACAGGCACTCTCTTTCCATATTCATGTTTGCTTGCGCAAACAAACACTCCGCACTTCAGTATGTCTGCACTCCTGTTTCTGTTGAACAGAACTAGACGCTCTGTGTTTGTGTGTGTGTGTGTGTGTGTATGTGTGTATGTCTGCCCTCCCCCGTTCACTTCCTGTGGTACCTCTCTTCCTACGGCTCCGTGTGAGCAGGATCACAGCAGCAACGATGAGAGTGAGCAGGAGGAAGATGGCCAAGACGTAGCCGAGCTGGTTGAGGAAATGACTGCGTGGCTCTGGCACAATGACATTGAAAACACGGGCCGTCTCCACCATGTTTGTGTCTGAGAAACAAATTAACAGTAGGGGAGACACAGTTTGAGAGGATACTTGATCCAGACCTACTGAGTTACGGCAATTTATCCAAGAGCACTGCATTATGGATAAGACGGGGGGGAAAAAATCATACAGGAAGACACAACTGAGAATGAAATTAAACATCTTCCTATCCCACGATCTCTCTCTTTCTCTCTCTCTCTCTCTCTCTCTGAGAATGAAAGCATAACAGCAGTTTACATGTTAGAGTGTTTTTTGTTTTTAATGAGTTCCAGACTTTTGTTTTTAATGAGTTCCTTTATGTCATGCAGCAGCTATTTTTTTTCCTGGAGGACAGGGGAAAAAAAATAAAAAATACCGCGAGAAGACCGGGTAAGGGGAGAGCATGGCTTTTAGACTGTGGTTAGGTCAAACAGACTGTTGAAAAAAAAAAAAAAACCTTTTCCATTTGTTTAGATTACCCTAGCCTAGAACAGAGTCTGCATTTGCAGTCTTCACATTCACTCAAAACAAACATGACCATATTTTTTTTTTATCTAGGCAACAATATCAAGCCACTGGAATGGATTGATACTACATTGTTTACACATGTTTTTTTTACTAAATAGTTTGGAGATTGGGGTCCTTTTTGTAGTTACTATTCGTTAAAGAAAGAATACAAAATAAAGGACACCTTCTTTACACTAGGACATCAGTGTATTCATAAACAAGCAATAAAAATCACTGAAAATCAAATTGCCACACTGCATCATAACAGACGGATTTGTGCCTTGCGAATAAAGCAAGTCAAGCTACAGCTGACAAGATGCTCTTTGGAACAGTTAACATCTAATGGGGGCAGAATGCACTGCAGGGTTTGCCCTTTAAAAGATTAAGTGTCTCCTAGGCTCTATAAATCTGCGGCCAGGGCTGTCAGAGTCGTCTGGGGGGGACTGTTTACCACATCCCGTAGTGAGGTGCCCTCGGTTCAACCCCAGTCTTTTAGCACAATTAGGTCCAACAGGTCGTGCCCATCCAAGCTTAATATATCCACACCTGTAAGGACAGGAGTGCCCTCTTACTTTGGCAGTGTAGACTTTAGTGTAGAGTCATTGGGGGTCATCTAGAACAAACAGCCGTGAAGAAGCTTATAAACTGTTGTGGCTATCCTTCAAATCAACTGCATAGACAAGACTGATGGAGAACAAGAGAGGTAGAGGGAGGAAGGAGGCAACCCAATGCCAGGGAATGCAGAAAAGTGGTAAGATTGGGAGATTTAAAAGATTAAAATGAAAAACAAAGTTTGAAATGGGGCATGCGAAATGGTCGGCATCCAAACGACACCAACAGCACCAGCGGTGCGCCTTTCATGTGCGGCCGAGCAGATGTCAGGCAGATGTGGAGCCAACTTCCTCCTCGTGGTGATAATCCTGCTCCAGCCAAATGCAGGGCGACTGAAGTCAAAAGTCACTTCATTAGAATTCCTAAATGTTGTCTCAGTCGCTTCTTTCCTCCTTGCTCTCTCCCTCTCTCTCTGTCTAAGGCTGTTTTAAACACTAGCTAAAGGTCTTGAATTCCATTTTATTTGAGGAATTTTGGTGAAGACATTGTTTAACTGAGAAAGAATGAAAAGCCTTCCCACTGAAACACAACTCCTAGTGCTTCAATTGTGCAGATCACACACACACACACACACACACACACACACACGCACACACACACACTAACACATACCTGTACTCACTCTCTCTCTCTCTCTCTCTCTCTCTCTCTCTCTCTCACACACACACACACACACACACACACACACACAC
>JASCQY010000173.1:16821918-16841121 GCA_030264315.1 Sardinella tawilis
TGTGTGTGTGTGTGTGTGTGTGTGTGTGTGTGTGTGTATGTGTGTGTGTGTGTGTGTGTGTGTGTGTGTGTGAGGCTCTCCACGCTGGCTGATTCTGTTTAAGTGTGCCTGTACATACCGACACTCATAAGTGCTCTGCATTGGGGGCCCCCGGCTGAATGCAGTCAATTCACTCTCGGGGCATTCCCATGGAACCCTGCCACATGGGCGCTCAAATGCCACTCTAAACATACATACTGTACAGTATGTGAATGAATAGGACTCAATCTGTGTGTGTTTACAGTACAATTAAGAACTATCTAACAAACTGTTATCACAAAAGAAAGGAAAAAGAGTATTCATACAGGTCCTGATCTATGATAATGACTATTGTTGAATATAGCCTACAGCATACCTAAATATAGCTAATAATAATAATATAGTAGTAATATAAAATAATAATATAGCTACAGTATAGCCTACTGTATAGCTAAAGGACACATGCAGAGCATTGATGCACAGTAATTGTGGGATGGCAAGTACCCAGAGCGAGCACATGAAGAGGCACAGGGTTGCCTTTTCTCTGCTGTGTGTGAAGCGGCACTATAACCTGAGTGTGTAAACCCCTTGTGTGCCGGCTGGGCTGGTATTAATCATTCATCATTTGTGGTTGGAACTCGATCCAGATTGCGGTTCTCCCGCTCTCTCCTCTCCATTCCGTCTGCCCTGCCCAGCCCAGCCGCACCTCTGCAGCAGCTCCATAGTCGGATGCCTCTCAAATTGGCTACCGGTCACTAACATTGTGTGGTATTATACTAGGACAGTTCTTTATTACTGTAGGCTACACTGAACACCAGGAAAGTGTCCTAGCCTAGATCAGGGGTGGCCAAACTAAGGCCCAGGGGCCAAATGCGGCGCTTTGCTCCGATTCGTGCGGCCCGCCATGAATGAAGTAAAAACAGTAAGTTACAGTAAGTTTAATGTGGTGGTCTGTTATTACATTCATCTAATATTAATATTATTATGCACTACATGTCATAGCTTCAGTTTTGGTGTGATGTTTGTAAATATTATCATCAACAGTGTAGCATTAGACTGTATGGGTTTTTCAGATCTAAAACGCAGCCACTCTTTCACTTGAAACTGCTTAAAAATCGGTTGTCTTCATTTTGCATTGGCTCTTGGCAGCTTAGATTTTCAGTATGTGACAGAAAAGTTTGGCCACTTTGGGCCTAGATAGTCATGAATATGTATATATCCTAGAGTTTGAGAGGGGAAAGGGCTCAGGTTCCAAGAACGATAGAGACTGAGTTAGGGGTTTGTCGGCCGTTAAGAGAAGTCGCGTCTCAGATTTACTGGAGTCTCTTGTCACTAGGGTCAGGAGCTATGTAGCACGGAGAATTCCGGATTTGGAGCGCAGCCTGTACATTTGTCCATTCTTTACATACCACCACGATCAATCTGTCATAAACCTTTTTAGCCGCCTGAGCAGGCACTGGGGGTGAGGTGGGGGTGGCGGATGGCCCGATAACTTACACTGACAGAAAAGGGGGGGAAGAGGGGGGAGGGAAAAAAAAAACTTTCCACTGTAAGACCAAGGAGCAAGGAAACCCAAAACCACAGTGGTGTGTGAATTTCAACATGCCCATTTTATATAAGTTTAAGTACCTCCGGGGGGCTTGAAAAAGATCAGGAGACGGGGGCCTGGTATGCTGTGTTCACAAGTAACCCACAACAAAGGCACATCTCGCATGGCTTGTCAGGGAGGTATAGAGACACGGGTGTGAACACGGCTGCATCTCCTCTCCTCTCCTCTCCTCTCCTCTCCACTCCTCTCTTCTCTTCTCTTCTCTTCTCCTCTCCTCTCTTCTTCTCCTCTCCTCTCCTCTCTTCTCCTCTCCTCCTCTCTGTGCGGCGCTCGGAGGGGGAGCTTGATGTGCTCTCACGTGCTGATGAACAGAGCTATGTCAAAGGGCCGCGGGAGCCGACTGTTGTGCTTTGCTGTATGGACCTGGGTGCAGCTGAGTGAACCCATTAACCCAAAGAAAGCACAGTATCAGTTTCCACACTGCAGCTGATGGTGGGTGGGGTGTGTGTGTGTGTGTGGGGGGGGGGGGGTATATGGGTAGCGATGGGACACTGCTCAGGCAGGGGGCCATGGTGATATGTTTAATGTGGACAAAGCAGAGGGCTAATTTCTCCTATCAGATGTAGACTGTTAGGAATGGCTTGTTTCCCTTTGATTTTTATCTGAATTGCCAATGATCCCTTTTAGTGCGAGTAATGGACTCAGGGTGTGAGTGTGTATCTCTCTGTGTGTGTGTGTGTGTGTGTGAGTGAGAGAAAGAGAAGGTCATTCAGAGAGTGTGTTAGAAATGTGAATGAAAGGTCTGAATGAGAAATGGTGGACATGACAGCATATGTGAGGTTGGATGAAACAGAAACACATGGAGAGAGTCAGAAAGGGAAAACATGCGTATGTTTGTGTGTGTGTGTGTGTGTGTGTGTGTGTGTGTGTGTGCGCGCGTGCGTGCGTGTGTGTGTTGTGTTCATGTACACTACTTCACCAGTCTCAACATGACTGCGGTATAATTAAGCTTTCACCTCAACATCCTCCCTGTTCACAAGCACTGCTAGCAGGTTCCAACTCTGACTTACACAAACAACAGTGAAAACAAAACTGTTGAGTAATGGCTGACATGTTGTTTCTTCTCTGGGAGAAGGGCACTAGGTTTCTGAATAACCCCGCTTTTACAACTCAAAAGGATCTTTTTTTCCTCCTGGCTGTTTATTTTTCTCTGTGCTACTCTCTATGTTAATGTATCTGGCCTCTGGCTATGTGATGTTTATTCAGCAAATACTCCTTCCACCAGCAGTAAACTCAACCTCACGCTTTCTGCTTCTGAGCAGCGTGCTCTAGGAACAAATTCAAACCCATAAAAGGTCATATGACTTTTCAGTAACAATATAAAAATATATATTTTGGTAAATATAGAAAGACTACAAAAAGATTCAATCCTTGGTTTCCTCTCTCAGATGTAATGAAAAAGCAATTACGACCTCTTGCGATTTTCAAGCTCCAAGCCTTTGATGTGAAAGGGAGAAAGGGTGCCGACAGAGGCAGTAATTTGTTTAGTTGCCATGACTACAGACTAAATCTCCCATCAATGGTCCTCAGTGTATAGACCAGTGACATTCTCAACTGGCTTATTGATCCTTGCATCTCGGGAAGGCTGCATTTGATATACGGTACATGTGCTGCATGAATATATTGTAAAATATAGCAAACTATAATCGTATACTCGCATGTCTGTTGCAGCATACACACAGATTCAGACACACCAGTTGCTCAAGCAGCAACAGCAACAGTTTGTGGTCCAGCAACAGCAACAGCAGCAGCCGCAGCAACCACAACAGCAACAACAACAACAACAACTGCATCCACAGCAGCAGCAGCAGCACCAATCCCAGCCAACTCAGAGATCCCAAGCCCAACTTTTACAAGCCGCCCCCATCCAACCCAGTTTACAGACTCAGGCTCATACAATTCAGGCTTTGGCAATCCAGCCCGTCGTGGCAGCTCCTCTGCAGAACCAGAACCAGAACCACAGCCAAAGCCAGTGTTCCATAGCGCTGTTGCCCAAACCAGCAGTGCCAGTCCAGCAGCCCAGCATCTTCCACTCCGCCGTCGCCCCCCAGGTGCTCCCTCCCAATGGCCACCCCCCAGCCTTGAGCACCCCCACACAGGCCAAGGCAAAGCCCATGCAGCTGGCCGCTGCCAATCCCCAGGTCCAGCCCATGGCGACCAATGTAAGTCTCTGTCTAACTGCCACTGTTTCACCATCTGTTTTTCTCTCTTCAGAGATTGGTCTTGATTTGCCTTTCTGCTTTCCGCTTGGTTGTTGTTTTAAAACTTTTCAAGCTAATTTTTGGTTTTGTTGCTTTGTCCCTGCCCTTGCCCCTCTGCTCAGGGTGGTACCCCAATGCAAGATGGTGTGTGGCAGCAGAGGTGTTCCCAGCCCACGGCTGAGGTGACGTGCCCGGTGTCCAGTCAACAACTGGTAAAGTCCGTCCCAGCTCTGGAGGAGCCAACTACAGATGGCAGTCTGCTAAGCACAAGCACTGAAGGTAACTCTGTCTCACAAATTTTAGTTATATTATGCACTTAAGGACTACAAATATGGTATTCATATGCATAAACTATAAAATGTGTTGACAACACTGTAACCAGAGCTATTCCTTGAGGGATACTCCTCTTCTACATAATCAATTATCCAAAGCCTGTGCCATCTGGGGGCAAGATTTTTTCACCAACATGCACACACGAACACTCACACAAAGAATCTGAGCACAAAATGCAAAGATGTCCACCATACGATGCAATGTGACACCATCCTTAAAATTGAGATGAAATAGAATAGAATTAAATTCCTGCCAATAACAGCTTTAAGTCTACATGCATTTTGAAAATTAAACTACAGTAGTTGTAGATGTAGACTAGATAGTCAACCAACCTAGTTTGCATCCTGCGCTGTAATGAGACAACCTTTGATTTGAGTCTTTCCTCTGTAATACTTCAAATGCCCGCTGTGTGCATTTGTGCTGAATCACAGCATGCAGGATCTGCATGGCCAATTAGAAGAGATTAGTAAAGAATATCAGTGGCCAAGTGTCAGGTCATGGGAAAAATTGCAAGCAATGAAGCATGTCACATACTGATGCATCAGTAAAGTATACAACTAAAACTTATGGCCACATAAAGAGTTCTGTTCTCGATCACTTTTTCTGTGTTGATGTTCATGGCCTTAACCATGGATGGATGAAGCATAGCCTATTTGGTCCAAGCGATGAGCTCAGATTTGAGTCATGAAAAGGCTTGGTAATGACTACCAGGCTTTGATTTGACCGAACCATAGTCCTGAGACAAAGACAGAGAGAGACCAAGAGACAGACAGAGGGAGAGAGAGAGAGAGAGAGAGAGAGAGAGAGAGAGAGAGAGAGAGAGAGAGAGAGGCAACGTCACTGCCATCTGTAGGACTGCCAAACCCCAACACAAAAGGGCTCGACGGACGCACTCTCTCGCTCCCCTCAAGCGGAAGGCTAAATCTGTTACGCCCCAGTGTCTATTGTCCGGGGCCGGCACTCGGGGGAGAAAGTGACAGCTTTTGCCATAATTAGGGGAGAGGGGGCTCTGCCGGGTAATCCCCACCGGGACGGACGGAATAAAGGTGGACACAGTCCGCTTGCCAGGCAGGTGTGTTCAGGGCCCAACCAATCAGAGACATAATTATGAATGATAATCGGTTACATCTGAGGAGGCCAAGAAGCCTGGTCTGTTGTGTAGTCAATGCCAAAAAGAGGATTGTGTGGTGATGGCGGTGGTGAATTGTGATAGTCATAAATCATGTGGTGCTTTTCAAAAGGCTGTCAAAGCACTGTCTGGCAGAAAATACAAACATAAACAATGAAGTAACAGGAAAAACAAACAACAAAGATAGTGCTTAAAAGCTCTTTATGTGTTTCTGAAAAGAACATGATTTGTGCTGCAGTGCTTGGATCTCTATTACAAGTCAGAGCATGTTTTGAGAGTGTGGCATTAGTGCATCTAAAAAGAGCATTGTGGGTTTTACTCGTGTCTAATAGAGCTCAACTAAGGTGGTCTAGTCCCAGTTTACACAGTACTCATCTGGAAATAAACTACGAAGAAGCAGTTCAGTTTATAGGCTACAGTTGTGTGCAGTCAGTAGGCTAACAGTATTTCTATAAAGGCAGTTTAAAATCTATGAACGGAACTATCAACTGCTTTACAAGTAAACGCATTTGTAATTTGTGTACAGGTCTCTTAAAAACCTGTTAGCTACTTTTGCACCTATCTGACAATGTGAATAAGATTCTGCTTCAGTCTTGGTTGGGGCTGAAGACTGAAGTACCAAGAATGGATAGATTTTAAATACAGATTTCTGTGGTGTGCTGCAGTCTGCATATGTAAACTGCTGTTGTCGACTTGCGGCGCACATCTGCTGGCTTGAAGTCTCTTAATGGACTCTTCTGTCCTCATGAAAGATTGAGTTTCCATCAGCCACTCCGTGTTATTCTGGCTCCCCTTTGTCACTGGGAAAACCAATAGTGTTTATCAGAGGACCTGCCTCAACCTCTATTTCCACTGGGGCACACATCAGATGATTATCTTACTGCTCCTTCCAGCTAGCTGATGCTAAGAGCATCTGTGCAAGCTGGATCAATTTAGCTGTAGTGCATATGTGCTGGAACAGCCATTTACTTTTTAACCCATAGGCAGTCGCCTATAGTGTCTCAATCTATAGTCAGACAGGCTAAATCGTTTTCTATATATAAATTATCAATTGGTCTACATCCATGGTAAAATATCGGTTAATAATCTCTTAGCAGTGTCTACATTCGCCTTGACTAATAGCAAGTAGCCTAGGCTAAATCTGTACTGTAGGCCTACTGTGTTGCAGAAACCATAACATGCCAATTGAAGTTGAAGAATGCATGTTTGACATTTCTTCTGCCACTTACAGTAGCCCTCTGCACTTATGCCACAGTTAATTTTGCCACAAGTCAAAACAATGAAAACAATTGTATCTTTACATTGCCAATCCAAACACACACAACTGATGAAATGTGTAGGCTATGTATTTGCAATGTGATGGCAATATGCATGTTATCTTAAATCTATTTGTGTCATGCCCCTTACATTAAAAAATATAAGATTTTTTATCATAGCTATGGAGCCACCATCAGCGACTTAGAAATGGTAGTCTTGAATTGTTTTTTTCTTCACACATGTGGAGAATTCAAGAATTTACCACGCTCTCTCCTCTCTCCCTCCTTGTATTTGTTAGAGCGCCATCACGCTTTGTAAGCCAATCACAGACGCATTTCTTAGTAAATACACTGCGTCATTGGATAGAATTCCAAGTTTACTCAACCAATCGTACGCCTCCTCTGTTTCCTATTCAGTTCCCTCATACAAAGGGGATTAGAGAATGTGCCCCTGCTGCTCATGCGGGAGAGTCGGTTTGTACAAACAAAACAAAAAAGTTTGGGCGAGATTTGCCTGTCTTGGTCTGTATCTATTTATGGAATCCGTGTGCAACACTGGGGAATATGCAGAAAATGGAACTCTTTGTCCACTTCCCTCCTCTTTGAGCGGGTGCTTGGAATAGTAGGGGAAGAATCTACTGGCGGAGTCGCGGAACGGAACAAAGGCGTGTGCTTGTGGAGGCTGTTGACTATTGTCAGGACCCCAGTACGTGAGCCTTTGGGTTGGGACTGCATGTGGCGGGTTTTTCTCCTGTACTCTATGTCGCTGTAATGTTAGAGTAACTGAACATAGGGAAAACGTCGCTCGCGCGTATACAAATATAACTTTTGCATATTTTTTACATAAAAAAGCCGCGCAAAAAAAGCGTTCATTTATCAATATCCGACAGCGACGTTCATTACAATGCTACCGTGTGTTGATTCGTCATAAGATCACAGAGTAACGTTACATGTAGCCTACCGCAAACACTTTGCAGCAAATGCACACAAACATGAAAGCAACGTTTGCGCAATTGCGTTGTTTGATCACGGAAGGCATAATCAATCGATTCCGAAAGAGAGTACGTTGATACAATCGTAGATGTAAAAGTAGTATAAGTCATTGGCTGCATGAGTGATTAAACAATCTGAAAATCATATATGGATAACTTAGTAACCGGAGAGTCCCAAATGGCTGAATGACAGTCGAGACTTGCGCTATGACGACGTAGTCTACTACCAGCTTGTCTTCATGAATTAATTCATGAACTTGCATTTTGTAGAATGGCCTTATCACCTTATCATTCACATCAGCGATAAAGCATTGTAAGATCATGAAAGCAAAAGTTTACTTCCTTTGCTAAGTTGATGGATGCTACTGTCTCGTCCGTAGGCGCGGGTGTCGCAGAGGGGAGAGTGAATGCGAAACCAGGTGTGTGCTCACCTCCAGCCATGACCTCGGGCAATGGGAACAATGCGCCCACTGTGACCGGCAGTACTCCTCAAAATGGCGAGAGTAAACCACCCCAGGCCATTGTGAAGCCCCAGATCCTAACACACGTCATTGAAGGATTCGTTATCCAGGAGGGAGCAGAGCCATTCCCAGTGAGTTTATAGCTGCTACCTTCCTGTTAACCTCCGTCTGAATTGTAGTTTCGTGTTACATGTTAAGTGGACCCCTGTCAAACATGTTTTCAAGCCAATGAATTCAGTCACCTGATGATCTAATTGAAGAATGTATAGTTAATCTGCCCAATCACCTTTACGTCTCCAAGATAAAAGGATACATACTTCCCTCTAGTGGACATGTCGACCCAGTCTTCACTGTACTTTTCCCGAGCTTCCAAGTTTTGAGTCTGAATTCCAAGTTTTTCCAGACCTAGGGATATTTTATGTCATGCTCTTAGCAGGCTTTGTCTATATGAAAGCATGATTTACATGTTAAAGAAAATGGTTTGTGAATTGTATGTAACCATGTTCTGAATGTCCTTAGGTGGAGAGACCATCACTGTTGATTGAGAACCTAAAGAAACAGAAACAGCAGCAACAGGCAAATTCGGATTCTGAGAAAGTGGGGCACGAAAATTCAGTCACTGCAGATTCAGAGATGGAGGATCTTTCACAACAAGGTACGAGGCTGTTGTTTGCTTTACTTGGAGAGATTTTTTTTTAAACTGTGGCTGCGTAACAAAAAGAGGGTAAACGTGACACAGCCAAAAGGGAAAAAAGTGATGTCAATGACATGAGAGACTTCTTGGAGACATATTATTTGTAATGAGTGACACCTTTTATTGGCCTAAGATCAGGTTGTGGTGGTGTTCTTATTTGATTTTGACAAAGGAATGTCTAAGGCACACCCTGTAAAGATGAAAAGTTCACACAGCTGTCATCTTAATGCTTTTTAGAGCTTAAAAATCCAGAGGACGAGCCAACACTTTCCTGTGAGCTGTGTGGCAAAGTAGACTTTGCTTACAACTTCAAGCGGTCCAAGAGGTTTTGCTCAACCGTTTGTGCAAAGAGGTGAGTGTTTGCTTTTCGCCTCAAGTCATTTGGAATTACACCGCAGTGCATTTTGGGAAGCTATACAACACGCATTTACATATTCTGTGCACCATAAAGGGCTAACTGATTAATGTCTCATCCTATCTGTGCTTGTGTGTGTTTTAGGTATAATGTTGGGTGCACAAAGCGAATGGGTTTGTTTCCCAATCGTCACACTGCAATGGAAAAGCTGAAAAAGCAAAGATCCTCCAACGCATCAGAGGCTAAGAAACTGGTGAGCTGAATCCCCACCTTACTTACGTACTTACTTAGTACAGGTAGCACTTGGAATCATTCAGGTGCATCCAGTGCACATTTACAACTACATTGTACATGAAAGATCATGCACTGTTTCTGTATCTATACTTTGCATTGTATACTCTGTATTTCTACATTGTCTGTACAATGTGCATGATGTCTTTGTATTATATTGTGTAAATTATTTTTTTTCCCCCTCTGTTACCCAATGCCCAATCTAAATTCTTCGTGTGTGTAGAGTAGGTACCATGTAAAACACCAATACTTGGCCATTCAAACATACACTAATTCTCACCCTTAAGGTTAGCACTCCTGTACTCACGTACCCAAGGAGCGAGAGGAACAAACGTCCATTCAATTCTGTGTTCTATTTTTGCAAGTCCTTTATGCAGACCAAAGTCGAGCCCTCATTCGCTAATACACAAGATCGGTTAAAAGTTTATATTGCAACGTGCCGACTTATGCAGACCGGAACTATTCACGTTTGCTCCCGTTGTCACGAATTGTGTTGCTCTATCTTGGTCACTATTCCATGATCTTTGCCCGTACTGAGATTCTCTCCCCTGTTGACAGGCGACCTCGAACAGCCAGCAGCACATGGCGGGTGCCCGCTCTTCCCCACACCTGGGCCGGGGGAGTCAGGGGGAGGCCAGCCAGTGCTCGGACATGTCCAGCTACGAGGAGCCCCCCTCGCCTCTGTCCGCCGCCAGTTCGGGGGCCCAGAGGCCCCCCGCTAACGACCGGGGCTCATCGGAGCACAGGGAGATGCATGGCCATGAGCTTCCCTTGCTCAACCAGCCCTTCCTGCCCAGTGATCCCGCCAAGTGGAATGTGGAGGACGTTTATGAGTTCATCTGCTCCTTGCCAGGTAGGTGTGGTGCTACGGTGCCATTTTTTTTTCCCCTTCATCAGCCACGTAGCACATGTGCAACAGGGCCCAATGACTTGGATGGAGTAGGAAGGTATTTGCTCAGGCCTTAAATCATCCAGAAAGGAGGGCCTTGCTTTTTGATATCCTGAGGCATAGTTTTCCAATGTTATTCATTAATGAAGTGAACTGCAGTACTTTTACAATACAGAGCTTTGATAGGAAATGCTTATCAGTTGTCATATACTGTAGATGGGCATTCATTAATAAGGCTAATCCTTGTCTGAAGAAGTCTTTTCATTGGATGAACTTACAGAAGAAATGTACTGGATCAATTCATGGCACCACTAGTAGTTGCAGTTCCAGCTACTACAACGTTTTTTATAAGGTTTAGGAAGTTACATAGCTACCGGATATGTACTTTTTCTGGACCTGGATCATGCATTTCGTCTGGATGTTTTGAGCTGTAGCCTACTTGAAATCTCATCATTTTCCTTTTGACCAATTATATTGGTGTCTTTGCTGGGCACTGTAGTTGGAAGCATGTGTCCTGAAAAAGTGATAGTTTCAATACTTGAAACTTGTGAAATGCATCTTTTTGTTGTTCTTTGGTGTTAATAGTTTGCTTACATCAAATTATTGGATTATGCTGTGGTATAGATCTGGGTGTAGTCATGGTATTTATTGTGGTATTGACAACTATTGATAATCTCTGTCTTTGACCTTGTGCAATGACAATCAGATGACACACACTTGTACCCCACAATGTATTAATTGCATTCTTGCATGGATCCCTCTTTTCCAATTGTTGTCGCAGGTTGCCAGGAGATAGCAGATGAGTTCCGCTCACAGGAGATCGACGGCCAGGCCTTGCTGCTGCTGAAGGAGGACCACCTCATGAGCACCATGAACATAAAGCTGGGGCCCGCACTGAAAATCTTCGCCCGCATCAGCATGCTCAAAGACTCCTAGCCTCTCTATCTCTCTGTCTTTTTTTTTTTTTTTTTCACCCGTTCACCTCTCTCGTTGGAAGACCTCAGATGACACAAGTGCTCAGAAAAGACTGGAAGAATCCAGAGCCTCTGCACTGATGACCTGATCAAACATCTTCCTCAAGGACTGTTTGTGGAGAAGAATACAACATGGAGCTGCAGATCAAACACATCAATATTGTATCGCAGGTCGGCATGGAACTTTTGTCCCCAAGGGATTTGGCCTGAAGTCAGTTTGAACTGAAGTCAGCGGGTGGGTAATGGAAGGGGTAAATGAACAGCCCAAGAAGTTTACCCCCTTTGCATTAAAGACTTTGGTTTGGTCAACAGGGTGGGCAGGGCCAGTTTTAAGGGAAAACAAATCTGAAATGTGAATGGTTGTCATTTCAGCTGAACTGGAACTGTGAACATAAACTCAGTGGCAAAAAAAGAGAAAAAGAAATGTTTTAAAATTACCTACTTGTGCTTTTCAGTCCAGTATGCCGGATATGCTGTTTTAAGTGTTTTTTGCTTTGCAACCACCCAAAAAGTGTCCCTTTCAAAAATCAACCAGTAACATCAGATTGCATATCACGTTTGTGCAAAGGGATATACACTTCTAAAAGAATCCCAGCAATTAATTAACATTGATAGCTTTCCCCATTTGTAATGCGAGTTCAATAGTTTATGATTGGCTTTTTTCTTCATTACCAGTGAAGCAAGCTGTGTGTTTTTTTTTTTAATGAAGTGGTTGTGGCAAAAGTTTCAAAAGGAGAAGAACTCTTCATGATGTGCCTAATATTTATCTGAATGCATCCCAAAGATTTCCTAAACCCCAAGCTCTCATTCACCAGCCAATTCCATAGACTCCATACAGGTTTATGGGTCAATCAATCTGCAGGGATAATATAGGTATATCTTAAAGGCCTCTCAGTCTCACCTCATGATCGCACCTGTTCAGCGTAGAAGACTGGACTTGTGACTTGTAAATGTACATAGTGCTGTTTGTTGTTTATTGTTGCCGGGATACACAGTGATACGTAAACGGGCTGGAATGGATTACCAGGTTAGCTTTCCAAAAGCAGTTTCATCAGTGTTTTCTTTTCTTTTTTTTTTTTTCAGTAGTCCAGTGAGTTGGTGTGTTATGTTGGCATTGATAGTTCAGTTGTATGTATTTGTGTTTGATGTTGATCAAGACTCACACATACAAGTAGTTGGCCTACAGCACCAAAATGTCACCAAGCACAGTTCTGACAAGTCTCATTTTATATATGAGGAATAAAGAGTTTGCATAAAAATACAACTCCTGTTGTCGACTGTTGAATGATTTTTGTATGTCAGTGAAGATGATTACATAACCCATGACCAGCTCTGTGGTAATATATGGTTCTAGACCGACCTTAAATGGAAGCTTAGCCACATTCCTCTTATTACACTAATAGTTCTGGATACACATGGAAAATTGTATTGTATTTTCAGGTGTTTAGAAACCTCAGTTACCTTGTTGACATGGGAAATGGCCACCGAGACAGAGTTGGTTTTGTTTTTTTATTTCTTTTTTTTTTTCATTTATTTACAAGCTTTAGATTTGCTCTATCAGTATGAAGAATTACAAGCACTTAAGGTTCAGCAACATCTCTTAGTGTTTTTGTACAAGATGCTTGCTCTTTTACTTCCATTCATTCAAATGTTTTGTTGTTGCTTCACGGCCTCCTGGAAGTGGCCTGAATGCATAGTTCTGCCACTCTGCCGGATTATATGAGTCATAGAGCAAGCTAAAGCAGAAGGAATTGGTGTGGTTATCCCCAAGATAACCTCATACTTTTTGACGTGCTAAACCACAAATCCTCCCAAGGACCCAAACGTCTTTGCCCAAGACGCATCATCTGTTCACAACAGAACAACTGGTACATTAGGGAGGTCGTTTAGAACAGGTTTTACCATAATTATTAATCATTAATATTATTAACATAATTTTAATTCATTATTTCTATATCCTCCAATGCCTTCACATTCTGACCACCTGCAAATGTTAAATACATTTCATATCTGCAGTTCTTAAAAAAAATAAATTAAAGAGTCTGAACTGATGTTTTTTTTTTCTTTTGTAGCACATTTTTCATCTTATTAAAGTCTTTTTTTCTTAAAAAGTAACAAAAGAAAGAAAATTAAAAACTTTTAACTGAAAGAGTTCTATAAATAATACGTGTTGTTTTCTTCTTCTTTTTGCTTAGTGCTCCAGCAAAGTTAAGTCACGTCGCTGCAGGTGTGGAAAACCGTACCATGAACCTCTCGCCCTCTCGTCAGTCACAACCTTCCTCTTCTTCTCTTACCGCCGATGCATATGTGTTGCTTTGTTATGTTTTGTTTTGTTTTGTTTTAGATGATGCAGTTATCTTTTTTGCAGCGACCATTGTCCTTTTAGCACTAATTGGCAAACATGTCCATTTTCTCTTCCTATTGTTTTTTTTTTTCCTTTTTTTTTGTCAGTTTTGTCCTGCGGCCCTTCGTCAATTGTCCTCTGACTCCTCCTCCGCCTCGCGCAGCCAAGTGAAGAAGGCTGTGACCGACTTGAGGGCCACGCCTTTGCCCTGCTGCTCTGCGGGGTCTTTGCTCGACTCCCATTTGTAGAACGCATCCTCCGAGATCACGTCCTCGTCATACAAACAGTCAAAGAACATCCGCAGCAAATCTGAGAAAGGACCCAGAAAAGGTTGTTGACGTTAGCAAAGTGTACTGAAAACCAACAGAATTACTCAGTTACATCTCACTATGCTCCAGTAATAGCTTGGCAAGTCATTGATTACATTTACATGCAGGGAATATTCCTGTTTTCAATGGAATATTGGTGGCGATATTCGGTATACTCGCGAGTCAAGTAAATGCTTTATTCATTCCCAATTTGGCCGTATTCCAGTTTGTAAAAAAAAAAAACTAAAAAAAAACAATGAACCCCCTGGATTATTCCTGAATTAAACGGAATTCAGGGTCATGTATACACCTCAATCAGAAAGTGCTCCTTACCGGAGCGTTTTTTTCACATGTGCGCATGTTCAATTGGCATGATGCAGCCAATAGGGTAACTAGTTGGCTACGTTGGTGACCAAACCGGAACATAGCGACTGACATGTGAATGGGAATATTCCTGTAGCACGTGTTTCCATGTAAATGGAAAATTCAGGATCCTGTTTTAACCAGAATATTGACCTTATTCTGCTGTGGATGTAACCATAGTCACTGACATGTCTTAACTTGGCCATATCTGTTGTGTTCAGGCATTTGGTAACAGTACTGATGAGTTAAGTCAAGTGTGTTTATGAAGTAGAGACAGCTGGAAACATGCTGTGTAAAGAGTACCACAAAAGTAGAACTGATATCCAGTATATCATCCAGTATACCTCCAGTAACACTGGCTACTGCATCTCTCATCTTTACATCAAAAACAATACCAAATCTGCCTTCCTCCACCTCAAAAACATCTCCAGACTGCAGCCTTCACTCTCTGACTCTGTGACTGAAACCCTTATCCGTGCATTCATCATCTCCCGTCTGGACTACTGCAATGGTGTACTCTATGGTCTGCCACAGCAGGCTACAATATGTTCAGAACTCAGCTGACAGGGTCCTAACGCACAAAGCTGTGGCAGCACATTACCCCCACACTCCTTACCCACAAATCACTCTGTGCACTTGCTCCCCAATACCTCTCAGATCTCCTCCAGCTCTACTCTCAGTCAAGGTCCCTGAGGTGCTCTGAGGTCCTCAAGGACCAGCTTGCCATCCCCCGCACCAGGTTACAGACTTTTGGTGATAGAGCTTTCTGTGTTGCTTTCTGTTGTATCTCTTCATATACGCCATGCCCCCACACTGGTGTCCTTCAAAAAGCATCTCAAAACACGCCTGCTCACTGAGGCCTTTGGTCTCTGAAACACCCTCCTCCACTCCACTCCTTCCTATTCCCCCCATAGAAAGCCACCTTGGGTACCTTGAAAGGCGCTATAAAACTAAGTTATTATTATTATTGTTATTATTATTACTACAACAACATGCTATCAGAGCCTGCTTCACAGCAACACTGTAACAAGTGCCAGGGACCCCTGACTTTAGGAGGAGGCACTATTGGAAAACATACTACAGATAAAGTACTTTGTTCACAGAGGCAAAGAAATCAATATTTTGGAAGTGGAAGAAGTCCAGATATACAAAAACAAAGTCTCAAAAAAAAAAAAAGTAGATAAATCTACTTTTGACAAGATGAAACTCTACACTGGAATGAGGAGCCTAAAAACTAGCCTATTGAGATGGGGTGTTGGGGGCTTTCAACACCCTCAAGCTAAAAAACTGTTTTGAATTGTGTTAGGTCGTTTAAAGTGGCAGAGCTTTACAGCAGCTGAGGCATTTCCTTGTTTTAAAGGTGTGCTTCAGTCAAAACGATGTTTTTAAGCACACTGGTCCAATTTCGTCCATTCTTCTCAAATGGGCTATCATCAAGTGCCATTCCCACGCTTTTTGTGGTTCTCTAACATGACATAGAGCTGCATCCAAGTGTGGGGCTTGACTTTTTGGTCAGGGATGTGGTGCAACAGCAATACTATTCTATAAGTTTTAAAATGAATGCATTTGTCACAAAATCTATAAATCCATCATGCCTATAAACATGCAAACATCACACTCTTCCATCTATGCACCCTCCCCTTTTCCAACGTTAACATGGCTCAGGGTCATTGACTGGGTCTCAAAGGCAGAACTCTACATAAAGCAAGGCTATTTCTGGGACACACATCAAATGTTACTCACTTGGAGGCTGGTCCAGTTTAACTATCAATGCTTGAAGTGCATAAAGTGCTTGCAACTGGCGCTCTGTGTCTGAGTTAAGGTACTTGAGTAATACAGGCAACCTCTTCTGGATGATGGCTGTGTCCACTCTACAGGAGGAGGCCTCCCCTATATGAGAGAGAGAGAGAGAGAGAGAGAGAGAGAGAGAGAGAGAGTAGAACAGAAAGAGAGGTGAAGGGATGCAGAGCAGAGGGAAGAGAAGAGGGATGGAGTGTTTGAAGAGGTGAACAAAAAGTGACAGAACCACCAAAGAGCAGCTACTCATTTGAACACTTCAGTAAAACACATGCATACACTGAAAAAGGTAATGGAATTCCATGTGCGGCTCTGAACTGTGCACACAAAACGAGACGGCCCAGCCATGAGAGCACACTGCTTCCCAAACTAACACAAAACAGGTTTTCCCGATGCTTTCTCTCTGATGCATCCGTGGCAACTTCCACAGCCTCAGGCTTTCTTTGTTCCCCTGTTTAAGCACAGACAGTTACTGAAGGTCACACTGGCTGTGTGTGGTTTCAGTATTTGTGTGTATTAATGTGTGTCAGTGTCTACAGTACAGGCTGTCAACTAATCGACTCCCACAATGACTAAACAGCAGTCAATTGGTCTGAGACAAAATGGCCGAAGGCTAAAAGCCTAGACATTCCTTTTTACTTCGCTGTACTTCATTGAAAATGAGAGCCGTTCTTCAGTGACCTGTAAGTTGTGTACAGCTGTACAAAAGTACAAAAAGAAGAACATGTTTGATCATGATAATCTTAATATGAAAATGCCTGTTACCAAGTTAACACCTAGAATAAAAAAATCTGTCAAACACGTAAATATCAGTAGTCAGGAAACACCACTGAAGAGGCCTGGTGGGTGACTTAATTGGAAAAAAAAAGGAAAAAATATGATTACTTCAATCCATCTCAATGTAATCGAGTGTGTGTGTGCGCGTGTGTGTGTTTGTAAAGGGGGGGGGGGGGGGGGGTCCAGTTTTCCAAGCCTTGAGCTGTTGTAGTTTGTCTTTCTGTCTAGCTTAGACTACAGGAATAGCCTGACGTTCGCAACAAAAAGCTCATACAAGCTTAGTCTGGCCAACCTCATGTACTAACCGCCTTCTGAGAGGCAGAATCTAATGTTAACTTGTTCAGCTTGCCTTCTTCAACCTGGAGTAAAAGCTTGCTTCTGATTGGTGCCCGAAATTCTGGGACAGGAAATGCAGTAAATAGACTTAAACGCAAAATTTTGTGCAGCGTCATAGGAAGTATGGGTGAGCCCAGACTATTCCAGGAGTGCATTGGCCTTACATTTCACTGCTGCTCTGCACACAGCAGTCATTAAAGCTCTCAGGAAGTGAGGGGAGCTCATCTCAGCTTCATCCAGATTCGCCTGAGGAGAGACGCAACACAATCCATTCAGAACCAGACAAAAAACAAAACAAAACAACACATTCAAACAGAAGCTCCAATTTACATAGAATATCCTGTCCTATGGCATTACATACCTTATATGTACAGTAGTGTACCCACATAATTACATTATAAGTCGGCCCTAACACCACTTGGTATTAGGATTAGGTTTAGTGTAATAGGACCAAGTTCAGTGTAATAGGGCAGGAGACGAATACTGTATAATTCAATGCTGACTTGCATATATTGTAATATAGACACTGTGTATGAAGTGTGATCACGATGTAGGAAGACTTTGTAGCCAACCAAATGCCAAAGCCATAAAAAAAGTTCTCAGTCATAACTCTACCCCTTTGATGTCAAGGAAATTCACTTAGTGAATGAATATCCTTGATATCAAAGAGCACCTGTTTGGGACAATAATAAGTGAAGAAGCACTCCTAACCGCCAACTCGTTTGGGATCTGAGTTTTCATACCTCTACCCAGTCGAAGATTTGTTCATCGCCGGCCATGTCCTCTAGGAGCAGTTTTTCAAGTTGTTTGTTCAGCTCCTCGGGCGAAAGTTTGCTCTTCGAAGGTGCTTCAGAGAGGCTCAAGCTCTCTGATAGGGTAAACTCTAGTTTCTGGAGAGAAGAGAAGACAAGACAAGACATGTGTTAACAGATACTCAGCTATGATGCAAACAAACAAACAAACAAACACTCAATAACTGCATACAGAAGAGACACAGATGCAGACACAGACAAAAAGGGAGGTTTTCCTTGCCCCTGGTGCCCCTTGGGTGGTCCTTGTAGTAAGGTGCCTTGAGACATTGCTTTGTAAAAGGCACTGCACAAATACAATCTAACTGAATTGAAGACAGACAGTTTCCCACCTGCTCAGCGATAAAGCTGTGCACATCTGTGCCCTCCGGGAGGAAATCAGCCCAACTCAGACCTGACTCCCTCCATAAGGCCCCCACTTTCCTATGGCTCTGCAGGACAGAAACACGTAGGTCAGGGGAGACCATTAACACCTCTCACACAGGGCATAGAAACAGTGCTACAGTATAGCTGTGTGTGTGTGTGTGTGAGTGTGTGTGTGAGTGTGTGTGTGTGTGTGTGTGTGTGGATGGATGGATGGATGGATGGATAGATAGATAGTTAGATAGAGAAAGAGAGAAAGAGGTAGAGATATAGGTAGAGAGAGAGAGGGAGAGGGAGAGAGAGAGAGGTAGAGAGATAGGTAGAGAGAGAGAGAGAAAGAGAGAGAATGCTTTGGGGGCATTTAGAATGCATTATGGGGGATGTCTATGCGAATTCTATTTCTTACCATTTGTTTGCATAGAAGGTGCAATATTTCAGAAAATAATATCCCAGCTCTTCCCACAGGGAGTAAAGGTTTGCTAAATTCACTGAGAAGAAAAAGGAAGAAGAACAAAGCAAAGGAACAAAGTCAACTTACATGCAGAGTGCCAGATCACAGTCTCCTTTCCAGTCAAGGGATGGGTACTGTCACAGACTTCTATTTGAGTCTAAATATAGCAGAGGGACACGGTGCGTCGAGCGCAATCCGGGTGCTTACCTAAATAATTCTCTCATAGAGATTCCTCCTTCGCGAAACATGGGGTTGACCAGCTCCGCTAGATACAGCCATATATGGGGAATGTCAATGGCCATATCATCTGCTAGCTCCAGGGTTTCAGAGAACCTGCAGGGCAATGGGGAGCAGAGTTGATCTACACAGGATATAACAAGTCACACACACACACACACACACACACACACACACACACACACACACACACACACACACACACACACACACACA
>JASCQY010000173.1:16878425-16899070 GCA_030264315.1 Sardinella tawilis
TAAACACTCCTGCCAAAAACATTAGTGCTTCCTTCCTGTGCTGCAGCAAAAACTGCACTGAGGGTCCAGAGAGAGAGCGAGAGAGAGAGAGAGAGAGAGAGAGAGAGAGAGAGAGAGCAAGGACAGAGAAAGTAAGGAAAAAGGAAGAATGCACTGCAACATCTACTACTGCTGTGGGTGGTGATGGTGATTGTCATTGTGATGGTGTTGGTGGTAGCCATGGGGCTGCAGCCCAGGGTTGTAAAAGCAGGCAGAGGAATGCTAAGCAGATTAACCTGCCCCACAACCACCCCCACCCACCCCCCCTTGTGCCGGGCCCGCCGTGAGAGGGCCGACACCTGTGCCTCGACACAGCGGCTGGCTTGCTGGCTGGCTGGTTGGTTGGCTGGCAGGTAGGCAGGCAGGGTTGGATGAGAGAAGCAGCCAGACGAAGGGATACTGCTGGTCACCCTCAAAGAGGAGCTCAATACTTTTCCTTCTTTCTATATTGAGCCAGGTCTCTGTTACTGTCAATAATTAAGCTGTCCTAACAGGGATCCAAACTGCCTGACAGAACAAAATTTACACAAAAACAACAACAAAAAAACTAAAGCTATTAATGAAATAGAAAACAAACAAACAAACAAACTGAAAAGTAAGAGCTAAAATTGTGGTGACTCTGTGCTTGCGTGCATCATAGTCTTTTCCTCTTTTGCTCTGAGGTGAACACCCAGACCTGCAGGTGGAGGTGGACTCAGGCGGGTGACCCACTTGCGGTGGGTGGTGTTAGCGGGGTGGATTACGCAGCTTTATCCACCTGCCCGAGAGCTTTCCAGGGGAGGGATGGAGGTGGTGGGGGAGGTGGGGGTGGATGTGCTTTAGGGTGATGGAGAGGTGTCGAGCGCGGGGAAGCGCAGGGATGTATCTGTAGCTCAGAGACTGTAGGAAGGGTGTTTGTGTTTACATGAGAGAGAGAGAGAGAGAGAGAAAATGTGTGAGTGAGTGAGTGTGTGTGTGTGTGTGTTGTTACTGTAAGAGTTGAAAGAAGTTGGTTAGAGCAGGTCTGGGCATTCTGCTACACAACACAGGAAACCGTCACCGGGGCATGAAAACACCAGCTCAGCTCAGACAGGAGGCAAAAAAAAAAAAAAAACACGAAACAAAACAAAACAAAAACAAAACAAAACAAAACAAAACAAAAGCTAACAAACCCTGCCCTCCACTGCTTCCTTCTCAACTTCCACAACAACATCGCCTCAGAGGAGCCTGAACTATACACAGAGACGGTTGATATTCAGTATCTTTGCTATACAGGTTCACAAGGGTGACTTTTACCATCGTTCCTGCAGGCTGGGCAGGGCTGGGCTACCTTGGGCTAGCCTAGTAGGCAGGGTTGAATTGAGCTGGGCTTGGGGAGGGAGAGAGAGAGAGAGCAGGAGAAGAAGAGAAAGAGGGAGAGGGGGAGTGAAAGAGGCACAGCTGTGTGGTCCCCTGAGCTGAGCTGAGCTCTGTGCAGTGTGCAGTGCTCTGGCTCTCCGTATTACTGTCCAAGGGATGGCACCGACCGTGCCCTTCTCAGCGATCACAGCTGCAGAGATTTACTGTGCACTCTACCGCAACAGCTAAAGGGCTTGGCCAGAGACCTGTAAATTTGTGTGTGTGTGAGAGAGAGGGATATAGAGAGGCAAAAAGATAGAGAGAGACAGACAGATTTTCAGTAGCTGCAGAGGTTGCGTGAATGAGCCTGCATGATGTATGTGTGTCTGTGTGAGTACAGCATGTGTGTGTGTCGGTGCAAGTCTGTGTGTCAGAGAATACGGAGTAAGGACGAGAGAGGAGTACTCACGCTGTACACAGCAGCGACTCCTGGCTGCGTGGGGAAGATTCTGTCTTCCAGCGGTGGCTGTACTCTTGGGATCCTAGGGTGCAACGCATTAAGGAAAACTCTGGGGCGGCAGTCATTTAAGGCCAAAAATCAACAAGGTGGGAACACAGGAAAACACACAGGACATCCTACGCAAAACAAACACGACATGCACCAAGCTGACTTTTTTTTTTTTTTTTTTTTACTTCTAGGACAAAGGTAACACCCTGCTAACTTCCAAGATTTTTTTGTAACAAATAAATACAAAACAATAATCTTCTCATATTATTTAAACATATGAAAATATGAAACATTTCTTTTTCAACTGAGTAAAATTAGCATTTAGTTTGATTACAATTTCTTTTTTACGCAATTTCCAATAAAACTTTTTAAACATATGACATCATCACGGCAACACAAAACAATTCCCTGGAATCCTTCCTTCCTCAGCACCAAGCCAAGGCTTTCAAACCATTCCCACTGGTTAGGACAACAGCGGCTGCAGCACTAGGCCGTGTCCCTGAGCAAACAAGCCGGGCGAAGCAAACGCTGGCACCACTGCGCATACTGTAGGGTTACACACACAGGGGTCAGGGGAGCACTGGAGTGCTTAAGTCATCAAGCCTCAAAAGTGGAAACTTTGGCTTTTTTTTTCTCTCTTCGCCATTTTTTCCACCTGGCCCTTCTCCGACTTGCTTGCTTGCTTGCTCGCTCGCTCGCTTGCTCACCCCGGTCTCCTACGCTCGCTCTCTCTCTCTCTCTCTCTCTCTGTTTCACTCACTCTCTCCCTCTCACACACACACACACGTTTTTCTTTTCCTTCCTCACTCCTCACTCTTTACTTGTCTTGCTCTTCTCTTCTGCCGGTTCAGAGTGTGTGATTCAGTTCGTCAGTGACCCAAAAAAAAAAAAAGTGTGTGTGTGTGTGTGTGTGTGTGTGTGTGTGGGTGTGTGTGGGGGGGGGGGGCTGCAGTGACGGGAGGCAGCTGTGTGTGCTGAGTGGACAGGAATTCACAGTGTTGTCAAGACATGCCTGCTCCCATTAATACATCTAAACTGGGCCAAACCGCGGCACTGGCTGCAGCTAACCATACTGTGCTGTATGCCAAATAGGATGCTACTGCAGTGAGCCATCATTCTTCTTCAGTTCCACTTGAAGTCAGGAATTAATGTCATTAATTACAATCAGATAAAGGGGCGATTAGGACTGAACTGAAGCAAAGAGCAGGTTTCACCTCGTGGGCACCAGTGCAAGTGTTTTAAAATGATTAATCTTCATGCCAAAGGTGAACTGTTCGTAAATGGGTAAACCGGCATGACTCAGGCCGATATTATGCAACTCAATTTTGGGCTGATAAGTTGCCTTGTCACAGCAGAAGGGCTGAACAGGGAACAGGAGATGCCTCTGCCATCTCCAAAGGAGGGCGGGCCAGGCCAGGCCTTCCACCCTCTCGGCCTTCAGGACAGACCAGCCTAGCCTTCACAACTGGGTCATTGTTGTGCGGGAGAGAGCGAGAGGGCAGAAACCCTTCAACCGCGGGACTAGCATTCCTGACTCGTGGGGGAACACTGTGAACCAAAGCGAGAGAGAGAGGAACGTGCGTACGTACGGCACAGCTGAGCATGGACTGGTGCCAGAAATAAGAACCAAGATTATTGGATTTGGGATTTGCATTTATTTTAGCACAGGCTGCTGAGCTATGACTCTCTCTCTGTCTCTCTGTCTCTCTCTCTCACACACACACACACACACACACACACACACACACTCCCCCACTCTCCTTCTCTGTTCCTCCCTCTGCCATTTAAGACTGAGCCAAAGATAGGTATATGGGTTAATGGTTCAGATATACTTAGGCTTTCCAAGCGTACGGTGTCTATCAGCATATTATCTCTATCTACACAGAGGCTGTGGCATGACGCGGCAGCAGCAGCAGGCAGTTAGATAAGATCAAGTATGGAGACAACCATTCCCTGATTGTGGACAGAGTGTCCAGACTATTGCAACACTATTGCTGCAATGTAGCCTAATGGCACAGCAAGCCACACTAGCCCAAAGCCTCTATAATTAATGCAATGTTCCTAAATGTGTTTAAAGAGTGAAATGAACACAAAGCGGCTATACAGTTTAGGGTTACCAACTGAAAGTTGATTCCAAAAGAGAATCTGTAAGAAAATGTGAGTACCGGGCACCCAATTTCTTTTTCTGAAATTAGGCTTTGCTTATCTATTTCTACTCTCTATGTAAGTTATCTGCAAGGACTCATGTGGCCAGGAGATCTTCTAGGTGAATGCGTCATGCATCAACCTGTAGACTGCACAGAATGCACGTTGTATGCCATTTAACTCCCACTGATGCTGGAGCATTCTGATTGTTCAGATATTTCTGTTATCTAGAAATTTCTTCACCCATCCCCCACTATGAATGAAGACCCTTTGCTGACAGCTGTCAGTAAAAGACACATTGTGTGAGTATCAAATTTGTAATATTTCCAGCAACTCCCTCACGCTCCCACATGCAAGCTGTTCAAGTCAAGATCTTGGATCCCAAATTCGAACCAAAACTTGTAGCGGTGGCCCCAGCTACTGAACGATGACCATCTGACAAACAAGCGCTCCCAAATCTCAGCCCTGCATGCAAAGAGGCCCAGCCTTTTGTCTTGCACTCACACAAGCTGCCGGATGCATACACTAGCTCACCACTGAAAAAAAGGCAAGACTCCCAACCAACACACTACACTTCACAGCTAGCCCTCTCGCTCATTAGAGGATACTGGTTGGAAACACACAGCCAAGAAATGGCTACATGGCCCATGACTGATTACACCCAACAGGCATTTAGACTGTACTTGACAGCCTTGGTCAACTCTAAAACTACTGCAGAGCCAAGCCTTCCTTCCACTATATGATAAACATACTATATGTTGCTACATAAATAGCATACAGCATCTCTTTCACTGGGTTTGGAACGCCTTTACTAAATGTCTCAACGTGGGCAGGGTAGCGGAGCAGCAGTCAACCTGGGATCGGTTCGCAAACCTGCCATTGCCTGCCTGTGTCCCTTCGAGATAAAGCGTTTGCTCATTTTCAGTTAGCTTTTAAACACTCAAAATAAGCATTTGTTGTCTGCAACCCTTTGTAGCTTAGTAAGTGGTAAATTAACATGACTTGGGATTGAGAGAGCACTATTATTTACCCTAACAACTTGGCCTATGGTGCTTCCAAGGAAAGTATTAAACAAATGCAGCAAAAGTCTGGGGCCAGTTCACAGGAAGCAATAAGGTACACAAACATTACCAGTAAGAGTGAAGGGGAATCCCCTACTGTCGCCAAGGAGAAATGACACACATGCTACACACTAACTAAGACCTGTCATTGAGCTTACTCAAACCTGACGTTGTCTTAAATATAGGATTTTTACAATGAAATATGTTTCTCTCCAAATACAGTATTCCTACATTGCTCAATGTTTGGCCTTACAAGGATGCCAAAGAGATATGGCACCACTTATGACCAATCTACTTTCCCTATACCTGAATGAATTATTACTAAAGGCTAAGCTAAATTCTGTTGTCAGAGAGCAAAGGTGCAATATGCATCATCAGAGATTCAAGATGCCAGCCATCTACTCCACCTTGATGAAATGGCATCAGCTCTTTTCAGCTTATGTGAGACCCAAATGAATAATTAAGAGAGATTTCGTATACGAGCTGGTTTCAAATTTGGGCCTCTAAACTGCTAAATATAACACGAGAGAGAGACAAAGGATCCTCAACACAAATGTAGCAATTAAAGAGTGTTTAGAAAGACACCCTCTAGTCGTATTCCCTATGCTTCAGTAAGAAAAGTAGTCTACTGAACACAGCTGATTGCATAACGGTATAATTACAGCAGTCAATAGCAACCTGTGTGTTGAACTGGCTTAACTGTCAGAGGCGACCAACCACTTTTCATACACACTGCTATACAGTTTTAACATCCGTGCGTATGTGTTGACAGGGGCACAGTCGAACAACATTTTTGACACAGGCGGAGGGAGGGAGCAGATGAATTCAGTGAGACAAACCGCCGCAATAAACTACCAATCATAGTTTGTCGAAATGTCATGTAAAATGTATCTTAGTTGTATCTTTGCTAACTTTCGTTGGCGCTGTATAAAGCCTGGTTGAAACAATATAACCAGTGAGCTTCCAGGGTAGCTATCGGATTTTTAGCAAGGTGGATTTCTACCGACATGATTGGCAGCCGGCTAATCATGCCTCAATGACAGACTCTACGTAGCCTAATAATTTGTCAGGAGCAAGCATGCATCGTTTCTTTCACCACTAGCCCGCGGCAAAGTTTCAATGCAATATTGTAGCCAAATTGAATATGCTTTGATAGCGAAGGGTCGCATTACAGTAGTTTGTTGGGAACCAAGACTTATCGAGGTTATCAGTATCCTTAGGCTTAACCTGCCAGTAAGCAACGACACCCTCTACAACTGAAGGGCATCTTTAAAGATAGTTATTATAATCACTAAGTCAAATATGACAGCTCCTTGTTGACTGCTTATCTCGGGCCAAGTCTATAAATGTTTACACAACGGTCTGTTAGCCAACATCAAAGACATGTGATGTATTTGAGAGAACGCCGCAGCTAGCGTAGCTTACAGGCTAACAAACATACAGAGCTCAAAACACATCCAACACTTCCCTTCAATCCTGTGATTTATCCCTCTGATTTCGAGTCCAAAAAGTAAAATAGAAAGCGTCCTCATTTTCAAAAGAGATGGAGGTGTTGTCAGTGAAGGATACTGCGTCGGTGGTACTGCAGGCGGCTGCTGAGCAACCGGGGGCCCTGGGAGCGGTACGGTGGTCAGGGTAGCCCGCAGCTGACTCGAGGCAGACGGCCCGGTTCCAGGTCCACTTCCTACAGCAGCGGCTGATTTCGGTACCGCTTTCGGCGGCAAACTCATTGCAGAACGTTACAAAATAAAATATGTACAGTAATAAATAGCTAACTAGTTACTTGTCTAGTTTAAAAATAATACATAAAACTAGCTAGCGTTGCGCCAATGCCGGGCCTTTCCTTACAGCAGGTTGCCGGTGGCTAAATTGGATAGAAAAAGCCTTGAAAACTAGCTTAGCTATAGTTTAGCGAGCAAATGCTAGCTAGCTAGCGATTATTGTGGTTTATCTTCATTTCGGATGGTAGGGGGCTGTTCCCCCTCCCCGGTCGGGGTTCCCGAGGATCCAGTTCGTTTCCCTTTGCCAGGGTATTCTTGACGGTTTCCTCTACGAAAACGGAGTAGAAGCGTTTTCCCCGAATGCTATTTTACGAGCCCCTTTTCACTGTGAAGGGAGATTTCGTTCAACATGGCGCTGTGGCCGCCTCCAGCAGTCCGACAGGACAGACCATTCGCATATTCCCGTGCAGTTTCGGAAGAACTCGGTCAACGAACGTATGTGACCTCAAGCCATGGTGTTTTTTCCTTTCAGTTACGATATGTCAAAGAAATTGTGCCAGGAATCGTACAGTCTAAAACACAGTAACATACATTTCTCATATGTTTACATTTTTCATTTAATTTCATTTTCATTTCATTTTTTTTTCAGCTGAGAAGTACGAGCATCCAGCCTAGACTATCAACAAAAGTGAAAGACTGGTGGCACCTAGTGGATATATACTGCAAGTAGGCTATGGCTATTCCTGAAGTTGGATTTACTTTGGAAATGGTAGGCCTAGTTTGAATAGCCGGCTACTACCATAACATGGCTGGGACATTTGCCTTTGATGACATGCACTAAACAAAGATTACTTCTGATGTTGTCACAGTCAATATTTATTATGGCACAACATAAAACAAAACAAAACA
This sequence comes from Sardinella tawilis, assembly GCA_030264315.1. Taxonomy (NCBI): domain Eukaryota; kingdom Metazoa; phylum Chordata; class Actinopteri; order Clupeiformes; family Clupeidae; genus Sardinella; species Sardinella tawilis. The sequence goes on from JASCQY010000173.1 coordinate 16,886,126, forward strand.
AACAAAAACATCAGCACATCCCGTCCTTCAAAGATAAGAAAACAGGATATTGTATTTTCAGAAGTAGCCTAACTCCCCCCAAACATATGGTTTCACTCTAGCATTTCTCAGACCAATTAACTAGTTACCAATTGAAATCATTGAACTGTAAGGTCCTGTCTCAGTATCACAGATCCCAGGGTGAGGTTCTTTCTACCTACCCGCGTTAGTGAACACAAAGTGAGCAGTTAACCTAGACCAAGTGAGGGAGCAGTGGAGGTGTATTGGGGCTACTTGTATTAGGAGTTGGTTATGAATGTGCCACGCTCATGAACAGCATAACCATGTACAAAAGAATGATTATTCAACCAACAGATCAGTGGATAGTCATCAGTAATATCCAATCTGTACTTTCATGTTCTAGATAGCCTGTGAACTGAGCAACCCTGAGCAGTTGAATTGCAGGCCGTCAGTCAATGCTGCATGAAGACAAACCCGACAAGACCTCAGGAAGGTGCTCCTAGCCAGATCCATCTTGCAGGAGCAGGTGATCTCACATAGTTTTTATTGTGAGTATCCTCTGTCTGTATGCTTTTTTCTGTATTCTCATTGCAATAGAGGTGCAACAGGAGATCTTTTCCAAACACTTTTGTTGGATTTGGAAAGTGATAGCGTTCAGGTCAGGTCTAGAAAATAGGATTCTTAAATGTTGAACACCTATATTAGGATGGTGCTGTAATTAAATTCTTTTTAAGGGAAGACATTATATTTTCATTGATGTCAATAATTCTTAAGTCTTTCAGAAGTTTACCTCAGATATACATTAAATTTGTCATATTAATCTAAGCGCAAAATGTCAACAGCACTTATGATGATGATGATGAATGTGGATGCATCCTAGGTTGTATGTGTCAATCTGACGTCACGTGCCTGCATGTTTGCTGCAAAAACTTCCTCAGTACTAAGTGACAACAGGTTAGCTGGGCTGGATAAAGTCAGACCCATGCAGGAAATTGAAATTGAAGCAGCAAATTTAAATATAGGCTTTAAATACATGTACTGTACATTGTTTAACCATATCATACTCCATGTCGGATAAGTGGAATTGTCTGGTTCCTGGTCCTGATTATTAAAAAATGGACTCCAATAACCTTGTGGCCTGGCGGATCTGCAGGTCAAATGTTAAATTTGCTACCAGTGCATCTGAGTTTATTGGCTACAGATTAGAAAACGTTTTTATAAAAACATAATGTTCCCAAACTGCAAGAGGCAGTGTAATTTCACATTTTCTTGGTTTATTATTTTTTTTAAAACAAGTCATAAAAAAGCTACATGTAACTAAATGGATAGAAAACAGACTACAACAGAAAGTTTCACATAATATATTTACAAACTTCAATTCAATTCAGTTCAATTCAATTATATTATATTTAGCCTATACAGCACCTTTTACCATCGTATTGTCTTATGACACTTTTCATACACCACAGAGAATCTAACATAGAATGTATTGCAGGAATTGTAGACAAGCATTTATCTAAACCATTGCTCCTTTAAGAAGTAGGTAATTAGGCATTAGTTAAACATGGTAAGAAACCATAGTAGGTACCTGTAGCTATAATTGTAACCAAGTTACATGCTAAGGTGTTAAGAGTTAAATCAACAGGAAGTTACTTTCTACAGCAGCTGAGCAAATTGAAGTTCTTGGGTTTTTTTTTTACAGCAAATCTGTAGACGTTTGTCCAGCATCCGTCATTCAGCAGCCCGTACAGGCAATATAAGCACAGATCTCACAGGCATCCATGTTGTATGTGACCAATGCTGTCAACAAACCATCAGTTAAAACAGTCAGTGTAAGTACTCAATGTCATTATCAGCCTGTTTTTTGGTGTGTTGCAGTACCCTGAGTTCACACTATCATTATGGTGGTCTAGTGATAAGCAGGTGATGATAACATTTGGACTTTCATCAGTTTTATGTGTTCATGATGAAAAAAACAAGTGCATTTCCTAGAGCAACTTAATAGAGATCTGATATTTTATGGTCTTACCCAGTCTGGTGAGGGAAGCCTGTGCATTTTTGCTTTGGCACATGGGTTGGAATTCCTTGGGGAAGCCAGGGTTGTTGCACATCGCTGCTGCGTTGACAAGGCCGATACGAGCATGGAGTTTAACTGCCGGCTCCTGGTCTAGAAAGTCCTTCAGTTTCTTCATCACTTCCAGGGGAAAAGAGAATTCTCCCTCCTAAATATTTAAATCGGGCAAACCCAGTTTAGACAAAACATTTTATACCACAAAAAAGTGTTATCGCATAAACCCTTTATCCCCAAAGATTTAATCATATTAATACATCATGAAATATATGTAATCTTACCTCGACCAGAACATTTTCGGCTGGCTGATAGAACATCACCATAACCAGAGCGAGAAATATGAAAGTCTTCATGTTGGCTTGGATGATTGATCCTTCTCTCAGATGTGTGTGCGTTTTGTGCTGGGGCTCTGCCCTGCACTCCCCCTTTTAAATCATTCACCTGCTAATAATTAGCACCTCACTGAACTGAGAAAAGGATCTCTGGTTAATAATTGTTCAACATAATTTACAACACACGGAAAAGCATGCATAGTGTTTCTATAAAAAGAAAAAAAGATAAAAACAAATTGTGCACAGTGTACAACATGACCATTGTGTAAGATGATTGTTCAGATAGCTAATATATCTTGTCAGCTGCAGACTGGTACAAAGCAATATACTTGGATCAGTACATCTTTATAAAACAGAATAATTCCAGTTCCCCAAGTTTGTCTTCTTGTCTGAAAATACTTTATGAATCCAATCAATACAAACCGTAATATCCTAATTTAGTTCATCTACAGTTATTTGATTTCATTTTGTCATATTTTCATTATTAGCCTACCTTCTTCATGTTCATGTTCTTGTACATTATTGAAATGTGAAATATGCATAATTTTGTAACTGTATTGTAATTGTCAATTTACTACCAGAATATTGCTGATAAATGAAACTCCATCAACTTATCCTCTTAAAGATACCCTTTTTTTTTTTTTTTTACAGAACCTTGTAATTGTGAGTTCATGAAGTTCATCCTCATTAATTGTACGGTAATCTCCATGTAATCAACTGCAGGCTTCATTGGTCATAGCCTCTTTTATCTTGAGATATATGGTGTTAACTCGGTGTTGCATTGCCTCTTTTAGGTGCCTAAAAGCTGATAATGCCAAAACTGTGTTGGATTCAACACTGTTGTCTGTACTTTTGAAGCTCTCAGGGCAAAGCTGGTAATATGGGATTAGAAGTCTGTTTAAGTTGTCTGGACAAGACCTTTTAAATCCTCAAATGTCATGTGTCAGGCCATGGAAATGGATGTTGTCTAAAAAAAAAGCAAATAGCTCAATTTGAAAAGTTCAATCAACAGTGAACTGGGCAAATGCATACATCCTTCTTTGATGCCTATAGGCCAAGTGAAATGAAAGTTGTTTTTATAGGGCTATAAAATGTAATATGTTTTAAGATATGTGGTTGTTGGTGCCTAGTCATAGGCAGCAAAGACATCATCTACATGCAGTAAATCATTTTAAACTTTTCACTGCCACATCGCAGCACAAAGATATAATCCTATTAGTGTTGTTCAGTGACTTTAAATAACCCTTTTGGCTTCATGACAAATTTCAGAGGCAAAGAAAAAGTGTGGTTTCCCTTTGAAGAGAGTGAACTAGCGATAGCAAAACATTATTTGCTTGATCCTTGCCCTTCAAGCCCTAAATATGAAAGATAGCCAACACTAGTCAGCTTGTGTAAATAAAGCTAACCTATTAATCACCCTAAAAGACCCTCTTTAAGTAGAGTCGCCACACAGAGCTGTCAAGCCAGCGCCAAAAAAAAAAAAAAAGAAAAAACATTTGAAGTATTTTAAGCTCTGCATTATCAACATGCATGAAATCATGAAACCTCACAAAGTGGAAAATCAAAAATATATAATAATATAAAGTATCCTTTATTATACTGTAGACACTATAGTACATTTGTTTTCAAAATCACTCCTGTTTACCTTTTTCTATTGTATACTGAACAAAAGTGTGTGTGTGTGTGTGTGTGTGTGACATGCGGTCACCTCGTTGTCAGAAAAAAGGGTACATATTGTAAAAGTTTGAGTGCCAGTTTGAGTGATGTGTGAGTCTTTTGTCTCTATTTAATAAATACCATGTTTCCCATGATTGGAACTAAAAGATATGTTCAGAATATATCCTTCAAACAAGGTTCCATAACTACAGTACATGAATAAAAAGGCACTTCCTCTAAGTTAAGAAATCTTTCATACAAGAGTGATAATTGAAAAAGGCCATATGGCAAAATTAATAGACATAACAGAAAATTTGCCAAAGAAATTACAACCTTCAATTTAAAAAAAAAAAATTCAAAAGGCAATTAATTAAACATATTTACAGTTTCTGACAAGCAATAGAAAAATACTGGGTAGTAATGCCAATTTCTGCACATATCTTTTTTTACAGTTCAAATAACTTTAAATAACTAATGAAACCGAAGTAATCGCCCATTCACACAGAATGTTTTCCATTCCAAACATTGTGAGATAAATGAAGTTGCATAGAAACATTTTGCTCAGTTTCAGATTTGACACATTTATCATAGGAAGGTTCTTCTTCCCTTGTGCTTTGCAAACATTTATTAGAGCCCAGGAAGGTTTACTAGGAACTATGATAACACTTGCCCTGCTGATGCTGATTTGACACATCTATCACAAAGAAATCCCTGTTTCCTGACGCCAAGTGCTGCGGTGTGCAAACATCATTTTGTGAAAAATGGCTTGCGTGGAATTCTGACGACCCTGTAGGTATTGAGTCCAGGGGCATCAAAGCCAGGCGAGAGACCCTTTCGGTTAAAGGAGTAAAAATTGAAAAGTTGTCTGTCTTGGTTCTCTAGGGACACTGAGGCAGAGTTGACTCTTAGAACACAGGGGTATTCCCTCTCGAACACAACCCTGAACACTCTGTCCTCCAGGTAGCTGAGTCTGATAGTCCTGTACTTTGCCGGGACCATAGTATCCACCTGTGGGCCAAACTGCTGCATGATCAGAACGCCATCTGCCCCGGCCCTGATCTCATAGAATGTCATGTTGCCATAGGTGAAGAATCCCTCGTATGGGCTTGGATTTGGGGGAGGCGTGAGGACTCGTGGGGCCTCCCGGAAGGCACTCTCCATGGCAGGGATGAGGTAGCTGTAAGCCTTGGCGACAAAGTCTTCATCCTTGGGCTTGGCGCCCGCCATCAGGATCACCAGGCCCAGCTTGAGGCGAGGCACCAGGGAGAAAGAGGCTGAGTAGCCATCCAGCTCGCCAGCCTTTTGCACCACCTCATAGCCCAGCAACTCGTTCACCTCCCACGGCGTGCCAGTCTGGTTAGCAAAGTAGCTTTTGTCGCAGCGGAATACTGGTGTGAGCATGGTCTTGAGTGTGTTGGGCCTCAACAGCGGGCGCGTGTACGAGCCCAGCAGCGCCATGCCAAGCTTGGCCATGTCCGCCGCTGTGGAGAACATCTGGCCCGATGGCCGGTACCAGCCCAGGTCGTAGAGCGGCGCCGTCTGCCCGCTTGAGTAGACTCCCACGGCCATCTGGCTCTGCACCTCCGGCGTGATGTCGAAGCCCGTGTCCTCCATACCCATGGGGTTCAGGATGTTGTCGGTAACCCAGCGCTGGTACTTGGTGCCTGCCACCTTCTCCGCTAAGACATGAGCCAGCAGTGAGAAGGCCAGGTTACTGTAGTGGCATCTGCAGAAATGGGAGACACTGCAATTAAATCTATGCCATGAGGCTGGAAAATGAGAAACCATCACCTTTCCTCATAAATAATTCCTCTGAACGACTATCTGTGTGATGACAGACCGTGCCCTCAAAATTCTGAATTCATATCCATATTCATAGCAATAAAATGTTCTTTACTTAAGCATTTCCCTCTCTGCCCAGAAGTCACCACAGAGTTGATGAAGGACAAGCCCGTAAAATGGTTCGAGTGTGGCCTGAGGCCATTTCCAAAACCTATTCCCAATTACTTTCTCACTCATTTTACTATTCCCTCATGCAGTAACTGTCCTGTCTATTACAGGATAAAAATCCCAATAAAAATGGTCCCTCTTACTTTGTTCCTGGGTCTGCCACGAGGACGTCGTCCTGAAGTAAACTGATGGCAGCTTGCGTACTGCCCCGCCAGAGTAGGGTGGTTGACCTGAGGCGCCTCGGTAATCCTGCGGGTGTAATAATGTCAAGACAATGACACGCATTTTACATTGTGTTCCACGAGTACTTGCTCTGTCATCTTTGTGTATACATTGTTGTAAAGCCATAAAAATTATGTCTGGGCCCTAATCTTTCAAAAAAAACTAATGTTGGTACTTTGTTCTACAGCAAGCGCTCCTTTATTAAAAGACAATAAAAAAATAAAACAATTCACAAAATCACATTTTCATTCACAACATAGCATGTGTAGATACAGTCAAATAGTTACTTTAGTTTTTTATTATTTTATTCAATTTTAAAACCTGTCCTCAGAAATTACATTTAATCAGAAATAAGTATCATTGTAATTCTTAAACATAACTTAGTTATGTATTAGTAGCCTTAGTTGTTTTAGACATTCTAAAAATGCTATAGGAGTTCCCTGTGGGTTATTTAAGTCAACACTACATCCAAAATAAGATGACTACAGTCTGGTAAGGCTGTTTCCGTTCTAATCCTCTGGCAAGACCCCAGCCCCCAGGATCTGCTTTTGTAAGGTGTATTCAGGTAATGGAGCTAAAGGACTCCGTGCTCACATAGCTATTTCTGATGTCTACAGTGAGCCACATTACTGACAACGGCCCAAAGATATCTTATCATCACCTTAACAGGATAAGACAGTTCCTACTTAAATGAAGGGAAATCCTTTTACTTGTTTTATGCTTTACTGTATGTATTATTTGACTTCCACACAATTACTGCTACTTTTTATGTGGTAAAATTACCTTAAATTAGACCTTAAATGTGCAGTGGATCCGCAAAGCGCAATATCCACACACATTAACATAAGTGGATTTGAATAACTACATAGTAACAAAAGGAAAAACAGGCCACACTTTCCATAAGTATTTTGTTCGCACAGGCACATCAGAAATGCAAAATGCAGCCTCTACCTCCTGCTATTGCTAGTTCTGTTTGGCCCAGCCCTGAGAATAATCAAGAGGGGACTGAAGGGAGTGAAGTCTGCTATGCCTGATGGTAAGATAGTTTAGACTGACGCCAATGTTATTGCATATAGCCCCACATCCTAATCAGAAATAAACGAATCAGAATCCATGATAAGTCTGACAACTCCTGATGGTTGCATTGATGACATCTTGTTCTTATGACATGCAGCAATTACTATGAAAAATTATGAATTAATGTATTATATAAACATTTATGGATATATGCAATTTTTGAATGAATACTGGGTAATAGTAAAAAGTCTACATGGTTTTAAGACCTTTTTTGTGAACAGAAGCTGTTCCTTACCCGAGAGCTGGCTGGCCATCCTGCGTAGAGTGACGGAGGGTGTGCGGGCTCTCCTCCACAGGGCGTTGGCGGATCCCTCTGCTTTCGAGTTGGGGTCAAAGTCATCTACCTTTCCCAGCGGATTCTTAATGGTAAAGTTCTCCATGTACTTCTCAAGAGGGTCATCCAGGGAGGCCACCTTACCATCTTCCCACAGCTTGTACAGCATAATCGCAGGGAATATCTTGGATAAACTAGCAATTCTGTTGAGACATTATACCAAGATGGGTGGACAACTTCAACTTTAACTTCTTCACATACATGTATTTACATCATTTATCCATCCCTTCATGTACATTCACATAATGTAATTCACAAACTGTACATACACTTATGCTATATCAGGCTCTTACCTGTACATGGTGTATTCATTTGGTGGAGGAGAGAATGGGTCACTTCCATTTTTCTTCCCAAAGTGGCCGTTCCATAAGACGGAGTCGTTGAATATGACGATGGCAGAGATGGCTGGCAGACGAGTGGTGTTAATGCTTTGCCTCAGAAGCCCGTCCACCTGGTTTAGTAAGTTAGAATCTCACATGATTAAACTGGAAAAGTGCACCTATGATGTCGCGTTTTTTTCAATTTCATATTTATAGTTGAGTTCAAAGGATAATTTTAATGAAGTGAATGCACTGTAGATGATTGTTGATAACAGATGATGACGTTGATGATGATGACTGAAGATGATTTTGAGATTTGTATTGTAGTAGTAGTAGTAGTAGTAGTAGAAACAGTAGAAGCAGTAGTAGTAGTAGTAGTAGTAGTAGTAGTAGTAGTAGTAGTAGCAGTATAATAGTATAGTAGTAGTTGTAGTAGTAGTCGCCTTATTAATGGCTCTGAAGATCCCACCTTTTCCAGAGCTTCTTTGAGAGTGGGAATGGGGTGCTGCAGTGGAACAGGCTCTGGGAAGCGTGGGCACATCTCCTCCTCCTGCCCGTCGTTTACCATGATCTCCTCCACTGAAAGAAGGGAAACCACAAGAGCCCAGTCACACAGATGTGTCGACACATGCAACTGGTGTGAAATGCAAGTTATTATTCTTTCCACTGCTATCTCATATGCTATCAAATTAAGATTTAGTAGATGAAGAATTTTAGCAGTTCAATCCCACAAATTAAAGTGATTTTCGAGAAGGTGAAACAGTTACTTGCTCAGTATCGTGAGTTTGATGATGTGTGTTTGGCAGGATTACAGGAGACATCAAACTGCTTTGTCCATTAAGCCCATCCCGCCTAGGCTGGATTGGATTTTTAATACCACATAGTACGAATATAGATATCATCTTAATGTAATCATAATGTAATCGTCATAATCACTTCTCCCTAGTAATGCCCAGCTGCATGCATGCATACAGTAAGCAGTTGCCAAAATCAATCAAGGAAGTAACTGGTGAGCTCATTTTCTGTCGGAAATGATGATCAGTGCTTTTTCATCTGATCATACTTTGCACCATGGTGTCTCTTACGCCAAGTTCTCACTGGGCCCTCCTACCCCCCGCTGATAATCAGGCTTTGCTGTGTGCAGTAAGCTGTGAGCCACTATGTGCAGCTTTGTGTAATCCCTGGCCATCCCCCGCAAATGATCAATTAAGCATAAGGAGATCGAAATGCTAAATGTACAAAAGTGGAAGAACCAAAAGAAAAAAAAAACACCCTATGTTTACCATAAATGTTTATACTCTATATCTTCAGTGGATGCATATATTCTCTACCTTTACTAGATGTAGGGCTAGTTGATACTGGCTTTGAGCAGGTTTGTCCAAGGGTGGGGGATCTGTGAGAAGGGAGTGCTGTGTGTTATTTTAAGACATCCTAGTGCTCAGAGTTCATGACTCTTACCGGAGCTGAGCTTGGGCTGCCTGTACTGCCATATGAAGCAGCCGGTCATGACGACAGAGAGCAGCAGGAAGAAGACCAGGCCCAGTTTGGTCCATTTCACTTTCATCTTCTCACTGTTTGGCTCTCCCAAACCTGCTACAAGTGGCTTTCAAGAAAACAGCAACCAATTAGGAGCTCTTTTGTACATAAAAAGCCAGGCTGGCAGTGGGATATGTAGTTTACACAGTGTCCCTCATTGAGTGGGTGGATATTCACAAACACAGGCTTTAACACTTCTTCTGACAGTTTAATTTTGTAACGCTCAATTCATTCACAGGCTATTTCAAAGCTAAAGAAACTGAAGACCATGATATGTTACAACTGAGCCTGACTGAGTTACTAAAAAGACTCTGTATACGTTGCACTGAATTACAAACAATTGCAAGAGAAAATAGATAAGGCATAGATAAGACAGTGAACACCATACCAAAATGTTTTTATGGCATGTGCTAACGCTAAAACTCTATACTACTGTGCTAACTTACCAGTAAGTGTGTACTAGAAGAGGCCAATCAGACAGCTCCACCGTTCCACACACATGATAGTGTCCTCCTCGACTTGTCTTCCTCCAGCAAAGTGTCTCTCTCCTCTCCTCCCTCCTTATCTTCCACCTACTTTATTTTCATTTGAAAAAAATAAATAAATAAAAGAACCTAATGTAAAACAAAGAGAGGAAACGATACCTATCAAAAGAGCAGCCTATATGGAACTTGGAAAGTTGTGAGGGAAGAACCTCCAGCCATTCAGTCACTTGACATGGTTTAATCTGTGTGCTGACCTCTCTACTGACATTTCTATTTCCTCTCCACCAACTGCGGCCCATCACGTCATAATCTGAGGATATCCTCGACTAAAGCCCGGCAGCCCACACACAGACCAGGGAATCCTGATTGCCATGCGGGGAGGCATTAGAAATCAATTCACTTCATTCGCCTTGCATGCCGCATGTGCAAATGAATAATGCTTCAATTACTCGTAAAGCTTTATTTAGACTGGATTTTTTTCTCTCTTGTTTTTTATTTTGCTCAGCAACAAAACCATACCAGTTGGTGGCTGGGAATCCAAGTGCCATTCATGTATTTCTTTAATATGGAGTATTACTGTGATTGTCTGTATGGGGGATTTAGACATGCATTTGTTGTTACTTAGGCTTCATGCACATATACACATCATACTCACACAAATACAACAGCAGTACATTCTTTAGGTTATAGTATGTACTATTTACATGACTATTACTATTTAAGTGGAAATGAGAAATGTTGCCATAAGATATAGGCTACAGTATTTTCTTATCTGAAATACAAATATTGTTAAATAATTTTAGTACATACAGTATAAATACAGTTTTTTCATCGCTACAAATAATATTCCTTTTTTCTAGGCACTTGACTGAAAATTATTTAAAATAATCAGGATATTCTTCTGGGTGTTCATTTAGTTATAAAATCTCACTGAAAGCATTGTTTAAAATTCCCACAATTTTAACTCATGTTAAAGAAAAGCCTTCATCAATATGTACTTCAAATATCAGGTTTTCGCTTTGGTCACAGTAATTCAGCGATGGATGTGTTTTACGGCTGATTTATGACTCTTACTGTTGTTTAACATATAGCCATGGGTTCTTTTCCAGGCTGAGGCACTTCGCCTGTGGTAAGGGCTTGTAAATGTGTCAAGGCTGATGTACTGCACTGTGAATTCCACTATCTCACCGACACCCAGCCCACTTCTCCCACCTACCACCTGCTTAAGAGAGACTTTGGGTCATTACACTTCACGACGCATCCGCAGGCCCTCTGTCTGCCCGCCCTGCATATGGTGGATTTTTAAATATTTACCTTCTCGAGAAACTGCACTTGATTCTTTGAGCTGCAATGCTGCATTGTGACAGAATGATAATGTATCATAATTCATGCTCATGGTAAATGTGTTTACATAACATGAACATGATTAGAACCTAATTAAAATATCAAAAAATGAAAATAAAAATGAAAAGTAAACATTTGCTCTTGCAGATGACAAACACTATAAAATGCTCTGATAAAAATTAGGCATAGACATGGTGAGCAGTTAATTTATAACCTAAAGTCCAATAAATGGTCGTAAAGTTTCGAAAGTGAAAATGTCACCTTTACACTGCTAAACATTTGGCTAAAGCCTCTGCATTATTCTAAAAACATTTTTTTGTATCAAAGTGGTACCCATAGGGGGCAGCAGATTCACACCCTCCTTCCACAGCTCCCTTTCTGTTCAAGTTTGAACAGATATAATAGCCTACCTAAAACAAAACCAGTCTATCATTTGTTGTACAATACTGCTATGGTTAACTGATACGCTAGACTTGCTGTAGGTCATACAGGACATATGTTGTTCATGTCAGCTTGTCCTCCTGTAGTGCCAAATGACAGCTGCCATTCTCTGTCCTCAGCAATTTCCTCTGGATCCTTAGAGGGGGTCTAGCAGATATCAGCGCCGGTGCAACATGTGCTCTGCTGACCTCTGCATCTGATCCCATTTTCCATCCATCTCCCTGGGGTCAATCATGGCTGGGAATCATGGCTGACGTGCGGTACATCTAGTTCCTTAGCGCTGTATGCAAACAAGTGTAGTGTACAAGTGTACATGGTTAAGTTTCACCAATAGTGGCCATTGACATTTTTGTATGCCAAAGCATTTTGTTGGATTATTTGTTTAGATCCCCTTTTTAGTCAATAAGATAAACAATAAGGTTTGATATCATTTACCAGATTCTATTTATGTTTCCTTATGTAGTTAATCAGACATTAGACTGAACAGTCAACATTTTGGTGTGGCTTATATGATTTTATAGTCTAAACCTAAAACAAAATAAAAAAAACAAGGCAATTTACCCTAGGTCTACAAGTTTTACTTGTAAAACCAAGATCTAGTTACAGGAAAGTCTGATATTTTAGTAAGGTTATACTGTATTTCACAAAGGCAGCTTGTCTGGAGATGACATTGACAGCAACATGAGGACAGACATCTTAAGCTGTATCTAACGTTCCAGTGGAAACTGTGCTGGTGCTTCACTTTCTCCCTACCACCTGCTGCCACTCATAGTTGCTTGGCAGGTGTTCTATTCCCAGTGTCTCCTGGCGACCTTAGTCTTCTAACATCCTCATCCCATTCTATTTACAGCACACAATTACGATAGGGCCATGCCCATGATCTAGATATTAAATTACTCGTGAAATATTTGCTTGTCCTCAAGGCTTTCTAGTATTCTCAGCAGACAACAAATTACCCCAAGTGTCTCAAAGAGCAAATCGCGTGTCACCTCTGGGGGCAAGGTCAATTTTTTCAATTTAGAACAGCAGCATTAGTGAGGCAGACACACTTCACTGTGTGTTACAATCAAACTTCCTGGATGAGTTGGGTTGGGCTGGGTATTGGTGTGTGTGTGTGTGTGTGTGTGTGTGTGTGTGTGTGTGTGTGTGTGTGTGTGTGTGTGTGTGTGTGTGTGTG
>JASCQY010000173.1:17028750-17043072 GCA_030264315.1 Sardinella tawilis
TGTGTGTGTGTGTGTGTGTGTGTGTGTGTGTGTGTGTGTGTGTGTGTGTGTGTGTGTGTGTGTGTGTGTGTTTATTTATTGGAAGGAGATGACAGCAAGGGCCAAGTTGCTATGAGAGCAGTAAAAACTAGGTTACAGCTAGCAATCGTGTTCTATATATCTCTTCGGCTGCATGCTTGTTAGTGTAAGTGTGTGCAAGACTGGTCATTTCAAACAAACATTCAAAACAACCAAGCATTTGTTTGAGAAATTGTTTGTGCATGTTCTTAAGCTGACTCCTTGCAGTAACTCACCTTGCTGAGGCTGCGGTCGTTGACACTGCGGGCGAGCTGCTGGATCTCGGCGACCTGGTCGGCCATGCGCTTCTGCTCGTTAAGCTTCTCAGCCAGCGTCTCCAGCTCAGTCAGCGCTAGCTGCAGAGGCAGGCGGTCCTGATGTCCCACGGGAGTGTTCTTCAACATGTCCTATTAGAGTAGCCCGAGAGATGGAGAAATAGATTTAGAAAGATGGAGAGAAAGAGAGACAGACAAAGAAAGAAAGAGAGAGACAGACAGACAGAGGGAGAGAGGAGAGGATAGCAGACAGACAGGTAGAGATGACAACATCTCGTTGAGCCTGCTTACATCTTCTTGCATCAGGTGTATCAGCGGTGAGTTCATTAAAAAGAAACAAGTCCATCAGTTCATGAGTTCAATCATGTCATTTACATGAGTCGTCTTTTGAAGGTTTATCTCTTTAAACCAATTTTCCCTCACTCCCTTTATTGTACCAAGTGGCATTGTGGATACTTATGCTGTATATCATTTACTTGTTGTTCTGCAGTAGCATCGTCTCTGCTGAGTCAGTTATGTACTATGACTGTCATGGGTCTTTTTATTGCGCCGCACTCAATCTTTCACTTCCCTTCCAAAACCACTTCAAGGAAAATCCAACATAATGAAATACTGTTATGACACCTATCATTTTGACTAAGAAGAAAAAAAAAACTTAAGTCTCAAGAGGGATTGAGAGAAAAAGAAAGAGAGAGAGAGAGAGAGACAAAGAGAGAGGGAGAAAGAGAACGAGAGAGAGAGAGAAAGAGAGAGAGAGAGAGAGAGAGAGAGAGAGCATTACATTTAGAAACAGATGGCTTCAAATCACGCTGCCCGCACCCCCCACCACCACGCCGGCCCTCTGTTTGTTTACACAACCCTCCAGCCCAGCATGCTGCACCTCAGCAGTTTTGTCAGTGACTAATTCCATTTCGTGTTTAGCAATTGGAGCAGGTTTCACATTATCCTTAAAAAGCTGTTCCCCTCCCCTCCCCTCCCCCGCATCCCCACCTCTACCCCCCCCCCCCATCCCTCATGTTCACATCATCAATCTCATCCACCTGCATATACGGTACACCACCAACCCCACCCCTGTGGAGGGTGACCTTTGCGATATGGGCTCTTGCGTAATGGTGCTTGTGGTTCTCAGCAGGAGGAGTAGGTGGGGGTGGTGTGTGTGTGTGTATGTGTGTGTGTGTGTGTTGGTGGGGGGGGGGGTGTTGTTGTAGAGAACCTTTGTGCCCAGGCTGCCGCCCTGCTGCCACTGACCTGTAACAGGAGGATGAACTGCGGGAAGCGCTGGATGGGCTTGACCATCAGGCCGTACAGAGTGATCCTGTCAGCGCTGGACGCCTGCTTCCTCTGGGGGCACAAGAAGAAACAGAGCATGGCGGGGAGGGGGGTCAGAGGCTGTCGCCATGACAACAAACGTCTGACAAATTCAGCAGTGACCCAACATCCCGAAAAACCTTCCTCCGAGAGGTTTTTATTTTTTTCTCACGGAACGGGGAAGTGGCAGCATTGTGCTTATTAGCACAAAACTGAAGTTTGAGGCCAGAAACAAAAGAGGAAAGAGGTACCATTCTATTTTCATATCCCTTTTAGGCCATGAATGGCACAGTTTACTCTGCGAAAAACACGCTACAAAACTGACACACTAAATCAGAAAAAGACATGAGACGAATAATACAGAGTAACAGGATGGAGCGTGAGCAATTTATGACTCTAACGTTTCTTATTATTTGCCAAAGAGGCAATATTATGTTTCATTTTGTACATACTGTCTATATAAATATATAACAGATTCAGATGTGTTTTGCCTTGCACGGCTTGAGGAATACCTCCTGCAAACAATCCAATGCATGATCAGACAACAGCGTTCACCTTGAGGAACTCCAGAAACGCTGGTTTGGACACGCACGCCTTTTTAATGAGCGCCATGGCGTTGGTGAAGTTGTTGACATACTCGCTGTATACATCCAGCACCATGGACTTGGAAAACTGCAGGGAGGAGAAATCACAGAGGAACTCTTTGAGATGTGACACAGCTTCTCTCTGACCAGAAAAAAAGCAACATGAAGACAAGCCAGTCCTGCTGCAACCATTGCAGGAGATCATTTGCATGAAATTAAACCACGGGCTGCAGCCCACTGGATTCATCTGAAAGATATAGGCAATGCAGCAGACTACAGTACAGCACTTCAGCACTCCAACAGAAAGACACAGTGCACCAGTCACAAGAGGAGATGAGCTGGTGCACATGAAAGTCCCTGGAAAAAAAAAAAAAACGCCTCTCATCCCCATTAGTGTTCAGGGCCTACATACACACACACACACACACACACACACACACACACACACAAACAGAGAGTGCTGTGAGACTCAGAGAGAGAAATCTTGGAGCTGGAAGAAGCGCCAGTGGTTGTGATTTCACAGTGGGAGCCCTCGCCACTGGCCGAGCTTCTACACTCTTTCTCTTTTTTTTTTTTTTTTTTTTTAAAGAAGAAGATGACGAGCCGACACTTTTTCCTTTTGATTAACCTCACTATCTCACTGTGCTCACCGCCAGATGCCAACAGCAGTTTGGGGCAACACACAGGAAATGAATGAACAAAGCTTAAATAGAAATGCTGAGTTTAGTAACACACTTTTTTTTCTTTCTCTCTCTCTCTCTCTCTCTCTCTCTCTCTTTCTCTCTCTTTCTCTGCTACCACTCCCTAGCTCAGAGTGTCTGCAACAAAGGAACTGAAGTCTGAAAATAGGCCTGGCTGGAGGAAATGGTCTGTTTGTAGGCGACACAGTGAGCCCATATGCAAGTCGAAGAAAATTAATGACCTGCGGAGAAGCGGACAGGTTCATTCCTATAGTCAAGAGCACAGCGAGGTTTGGGCGGAACCTAATTATAGGCATTAATCTAAGGCTGCTCTGGTGCCGCTATTTAAGACTATTAAGTCACACCATAGGAGGAATGAATTTGTGAAGAGTTAGCACTCTGAAGTTTGGGACAAACAACTTTGAGTAAACTCAAACAACTTCATCAGACTTTGGTAATTATTTGCTTGTGTCAAAGAGTGACTAGAAGAACCTGCTCAGCAGTCACTGTTGGATAGAGCTGGAAAAAGCTTTAGATAGTCACTTCAATTTTCACAGCATAATTTCATGCAATTAAAGGCGAAACATTCAGACTATATACTCAGACACTTGTGCCTCTCAACACCCACGGGAATCCAAACAGCACTGAACAGTTGCCTATGTTATGAACTGGAACGCATAAATTGAGACATTACATTTTATGGACCTAAATAGATTCTAAATAGATTTTGACGGAATAGTGTTATCATTGTGAAACACAAGGCAGCCCTTCACATTGCCTGCCTTTCATCCTGTATTACTGCATCAGAGGGAGATACAGAAGTTTGTAACGTCTCTCCGTTGTTTGGCAACCATTCAACTAGAAGAAATTAATTTCTTATTTGGGTGGAAATATTATCATGTATGAATAAATCATCATATTTCATGTTGCTGTGTCTTTATCTTATAAAGCCTAGATAGGTCTTTATAGGAAGTGAGTTGGTGGCTTTTAAGCAGTTGCAATTATGCAGGATGATTATTACGTCATATCAGTTACATGTACAGTATCTTCTATTATCTACATGCATGTGTTGAATTCATACACATACATCTAGGTCATATTCAGGGCTTCTTTACACGCATATAAAACGTATATAAAACGGCCTCCAAAGTGGAGATTTTTAAAAACGCTGTATTTTCTGGATTCCACTGGATACGTGTAAGCGCAATTTAAAAAATAAACAGATAAAAAAATATCTGTTTGTAAAAATATCTAGATACGCGTAAACAAGCCCTCTGTAATTTCCATGGAAGGCTGAAAACAAGGTGGATGGCTGAGTGGGTCTGGTAAGAGCAATGTAAGGAAACCATCAGGTCCTCTCACTTCTTTGAGGTCAGCATGGCCCAGCCAGCACTGAACAAAGGCAGTCAATCTACATGTCAAGGTGTTAAATTTAAACTCTTTAAATGTGCTTCTTAAGGAGAATATTGAGGGGGTTTCTAAACTATTTTTGCTGAACTGAATTACTTAAAATCCACATCCCAAACACAGTCAATGACTG
The DNA here is from genome assembly GCA_030264315.1 of Sardinella tawilis. Lineage (NCBI taxonomy): Eukaryota > Metazoa > Chordata > Actinopteri > Clupeiformes > Clupeidae > Sardinella > Sardinella tawilis. The sequence goes on from JASCQY010000173.1 coordinate 17,033,195, forward strand.
TAATGAAGGCGGGTATCTAAAATGACTACAGAACCTATGGCTTACTGTTTTAATAACCCCACTTTGCATGTTTGTGGCTAAACTAGAGGAGAACACATGACTAAAGGTGTGTTCCATCGCCTTGATCTATACTTTGATGCCAGGGTACAAGTGTAATCATGCTTTTAGACTGAGATTTGGCATGACCTATTTCTCAAACACACCGCAGCACTTTCTTTTGACTTCAAGCAAGGCCACTGACATGCTGACAAAGCTGACGAAGACCACCTCAAAACATTGAATAAACAGGCAGCAGTATTACCAAAGATCATGGAATATTGCTCCGCTTTTACCCTCTCTGGTATAGACCATTTCAGGTTCTACTTCCATAGCTGGAGAAAACAATGCTTGAACATTCTATCCTGGTCCCCAACTACTTCCTGTTACATTAACATAAGTTCTGGGGGACCAGCAATGGAACTAGAACCTGAAACGGTCTAGATTCTTACAGTACATTCAGACCCATAGAAAAACACATGTATTATATCGCTGAATAAGCAGGAGAAATACACTTGACCAGATATGACAACGGGGACAGGAACATACTTTAAATGTTCATGCAAATGTTTGGACTCTTACCGAGGCCACAAACAGGTCACCTATCATCTCTGTGGAGTCCCACTCAGCCACACGAGAGGCCAGAGCGATCTGGAACATGGAGTGGCACTGAGTGATCTCTTTGAGCCGGTAGAAGATGGGCTGGATCTTTTTAGGGTTCAAGATCTTCGGCTCAGCCTCCAGTAAGGGCTTTTGGTATTCCTGAGCAATAACAAGAAAACATGTCATTTGTTTTATTTTTCAAAATGCATTTAAAAAAAAAAAAACAACGAAAAAAAAACAATACATGTATGGTCGTGTCTGCAGTGTTTTGTAAACAAGACATAGTTTGCCATTAGAAAAGAGTTTTTTGTTTTATATCTTTTTAATTGAGGTGGGCTGATTTTAATAGCATCCAATTTATTCAGGTATGCAGTACTGCAGTTAACAACAAACCAAATCCTGGCATACACTGCTTATGCACTGCTTATCTCCTGCAAAGCTAGATGCATGAGCACACGTACTGTAGCCTACCCCTTTCAAAAATGATGCATGACTAACATGTCTTTACCTGCAGTATCCTCTTGAGGGATTCGAGGTAGCTTCTCTCGCTGTCGATTATGGAACCCAGAATATGCCGTCTCACAATCTGAAAATCAAGACAGATAAATCTGAGCACATCGATCTAACACATCACACCTGTATATCCCACATTCTCTTTGAGGGTTAAAACTAAACCTTCTTTTGTGGGTAGGTGTATTATATTGGATCCCACTGACCCTAATTTGGAAAACTTGTATGATGTAGAAAGATCTGATTTCAGGGGCTCACAGTACATGCTGTGACTTTGTTGTCTGACTGAGGCATCCATTTGTGTGGATTCAAACATTGTGTATTATTTGCATGGTCTTCTCTATTGGATTATGGGGAGCCTCTGAGCATGTGTGCTTGTTTTCAACTGCCTCCAGTGTTGTTTACCCACAGCATTGTAAGGACTAATGTAAGATCACTGCCTAGGCACAAAAGCCAGATTAAATCTGTCTCACACACAAACACACACACACACACACACACACACACACACACACACACACACACACACACACAAACGAACACACACACACATACACACACTCATACATGGACATAGATAGGCCTTACACAAATACACACATACACACACATACACACACACATGCACGCTCAGGTCGTAAATACACACAAACATACAGTACATAGACAGAAACACTCTCAGAAACACGCACACACACACACACACACACACACACACCTGCTGACTGCTTAGGCCTTCTGGCATCGGACTCAGCTGTGGGGGCGGGTGTTTCACCTCAGATAAAGTCACGTCCAGATAGCCGGACTCATCCTCAGTGTCCTCTGTAGATTCAAACACACACACACACAGCTTTGTTAGGCAGCCTCCACACACAACCACACACACACCGCCTTCTTCTGAAGTTCCCTCCCAGACAACCTCATTCAGACATGATAAATTGTGTGATCCCCTAGCAGCATAAGAGGGCCTGAAAAACAATGCAGCTATTACACAATGATCTATTAGGCACTGCAAGCTGTGCATTCATTATAAAACTAATCACCATGAGGTTAATAAAAAAAAAACAGCATTACTTTCACCTCAAAGAGTGCCACAATTACATTTTTTAATATCCTGCTGATAAATTAGATCTTGAAACAAACAACAACAACAACAAAAAAAACAATGCAAAAACCTGTGAGTTCTTTCTTGTTGAGGAAAGAGACTTTACGCATCATGGCTATTTTGGTCTTCTCCAGTCCATCTTTGGTTCCTTCCCTGGCAGCTTTCATGAGCTGTTGGACCTGTGATCAGAGACAAGCGAGGGAAAGAGAGACAGATAGAACAGAGAGCAAGACGGACAGATAATAGAGAGAGAGAGAGAGAGAGAGAGAGAGAGAGAGAGAGAGAGAGAGAGAGAGGCTGTAAGGTTGACGGCAGCTGAGACAGCTCTGTGAGCTTTGCAAGTGAGCTGGTGTGAGGGCGGAGGAGGGTGACAGGGATATGGTGGTGTCTGGACCTGTGAGCTGAACGTACAGTACAGTATGTGAGCCTCTCCAAACTTTCACTCAAAGGCCCCGTGTGGAGAGTAATACTGCACGGAAACCCCACTGACATTCCACTCTACTGTTGTTTTCAGTTTCCCTATGAAATGAAATGAAAGTCCAGGGCGTCTGAGACAGAAACAAGACAAATTCCCAAAGAGATCTGTCAATAGCCTCCTGCAAAGCCAACATGCAGTGACTTGCTTCAGCAAGCTGAATCGCAACAGTTCAATGCAGACAATTATAGCAATGAAATACTTTCAATGCAGACAATCACAACTGCCTTGGAAGTTAATACTGATTAAGATGATTAAGATCACGACAAGTACTGAAGTTTTCTGCATGTTATTCTTAATTAGGCTCTTTGCTCTTTTTGAGAAGTGGTGGGCAGTGGGGAAAGAGGAAAAAGCTGATTGACAAAGTAGCGCAGTTGTCCTATCAGCAGGTCAAGGCCTTGCATTGTGCTCAGTGAGTTATTTTCACACCCCATGATTTGTGCTTTCCTGTACCGTGACAGAAGAACTAGGATGTCCCCCCTCACACACACACACATACACACACATACACACACAAACACACACACACACACACACATGCAACACCACCACCACCCAACTCCCTATTTATTCAAGATGTGGCAAAGTACCTTGATGTCATAGCATTGTTTGATCTGCGGGAAGTCCCGCCCAGCTAAGCGCATGGCGAGCTCCCGCTTGGTCCTGACACATCGCTCCCTCAGTCGGCTCACTTCCGGAGAGATCTATGTGCAAACACCACGCCGACGACCCCCAAATCAATTTTGGAAACAGAGCAGCGATCCAAGGCAGTGGCGAGCAGCAAGCAGGAAGGGGGGGTGGTGGGGGGGAGGGTTGGGCAGGGAGAGCCAGGGTGAGGGCATAAGAGACAGTCAGAGGAGAAAAAAGAAAGGAAAAGAGTCAAGATAAAAGGAAAAAACAATTCAGTCTGGTCGAACAGAGGGAAACTTCAAAGACAGTCACAAGAGAAGCTAAGCACTCGACAGAAAGTCTGCTCAGGGAACCAGACAGACAGACAGCAGCAGAAGAAGAAAGTGAGAAGTGCACATAATGCTGACGGTCATCTGCAACAAATCCCAAAAACGGCAGCCACCACAAAGGCCACCACTCCGACTGTTCTCACACACAACTTTGCTCAAAAGTTGCAGATCTGAATGCAACATCAAACACAAAGTACCCAACACAGAAGTCAAACAGAGCATAAAAACATACATAATGGCAAAAGATTTGAATGAATGAATGATAATGCACAGATGTATAAAATGCTGATATATCAAACTGAATGGCTTTGGACTGGAAAAAAAATACACAAGATTAAACAGGCATTAAAAATCTAGATTTACCTGACAACTCTGGTGACAGCAAGGAACGCCTATGGAGTCAGATAGGTCTGGCATGATAGCTTTCAGTCATGTGTAGGCTAAGTTCTCACTGGAACGTGTGCACAGAAGCACACATACAATCTCTCTCTCTCTCTCTGTCTGTCTCTCTCTATCTCTCTCTCTCTCTCCCAAACACACACACACACACACACACGCACACAGACACACTGCAAAAGGGCGATTTTGTAGGCAGCAGTTGTGTGAGGGGAAGCCCATAGAGGAAGAAGAACCGAGAGAGACTCATTGTCTGTGGGAGGGAAGAGGGGGCACTTTTCCTCAACTTGCATTCTACTGTGTCTGTCCATCTCTTTGGATGAGTGAAAAAAAATGTGGGAAATAAAGCATAGAACTCAGCGGAGATTATATGTTCAAATTTCCATTTACATTACATTTTTCTAGCCTACATCAAAAAATAAAGACACTGAAAGCCATTCAGCTTCCATATAGGCTTATAGTTGAAATCCTATTGAAGAACCAATCTGATACTCTGTACTTCTGCAAGGAAACGTTGCCACCTTGTGGATTTCATTGTCACTGCAGTAAAAAAGCTTCCAACTATACAACTACAGGTATATTGTACATTTGAGGGGGTCACAATGGGACATGCAAGTACATAGCAGTATACTGTTTATCCTTGCTTATGTATGAGGTGAATGTACACATAGGAAATAGGTACCACTTTAAGAGACCATGCCTAAGAACAATACCTTATTCTCTCAGTCAAATTCAATCATCCTGTCACTTCAATTCAATTCAATGTGGTATGTAGGTGCAGTTCCTACTGCTATATCCTACATGGATTCTGTCTAATAAGAACAGTTCAGGGAACAACTTAAAGGGATACACCACCTTATTTCGAGAAACTGTAGTCAACCCCAAGTTGAACATGAAAATACATAGCATTTTTATGACATTCAACAAATAAATCCACTCTCTATTCTCTGACTGGACTACAGTATATAAAAAATAATAACAACAACAATTAATAACCCTCTCACAAGGTTTTGCACCTTGAACTAAAAAACTGACAAAGTGGGGGCAGAATCTTCTCAGACAGCAATAAAACACTCCTACTACTTTTTCTACCTTTTCACTCCCAAATAATCTTAAATCTGCACTTCAACTGTCCACTAAATCCTAATCCTCATCTCAGTGCACACTCTTGTGATGTTGTCTTGTGATTGAAAAATAACCCACAAACACATAATGCCATACCTTGCTTCGAGCCGGCGGTTTGGTCTCTTCATCTGACTGCTCGTCGTAACTTTCAAACTCACTGGAACTCCAACCGTTGTCTGACCCCTGCAGCTGGTCTGGCCTCTGCACGTCCTCGTACACCTGGTCATCCACTAAAGACACGATTGGACACAATACAAAGCATACTAGCCACTCACCACCCCATAACCATTCACCTTCTTCATTTTCAATAAAAACATACTCTAGGTAGACATGGCATCAGATTTCATTTTAATCACATCTACACCAAACAGTGAGCAGGTAATGTGTAATATTGTCTAATATTGTCTGAGGTGTAATCTTGTCTCTCTTCAGTCTGTGTTCTCAACTCATGACATTTTATTAGCTGAAGCCTTCATCTGTATCTATCGCTGCAGGGATGTATGGAATATTGTCAATAAACAACTCAACAGTGTCAACAAAGACTGTCAAAGCGTACCTGCGTCGAGAGATAGTGTGCTCTCACATGGCACATCATCGTAAATGACCTCTGTACGCGCCGGGGGCGACTCCTGCTGGGTCGGCTGGGTCGGCTGGGCCGGCTCGGCGGCGGAGGGGCCAGAAGGTCGACCTGGAGGAGAGTTTATGTCACTGAAACTGCCTTTGAAGAAGCTAGGTAAAGTGCAATTGCTGCCTCTGTTATGACTCTCTCACAGGAGCAAGGATCCATTGAAACATTGGGACATTGTGATTTTATTTATTATCATTTTGATCTCTGGGTGACACTGTATCAAGCAAATAATCCATCCTTGATGGCTGCTTCAATACCAATGATTATTACCATTGGTGAATATGAAACCTAATTGCTACTGTCACTGTGTGATTGCCAGTGCCAAATCCTACTGGAGAAATAATGCTACCAAAGCACTTCAGTTATTGATGTTACCATGAATAGCCAGAGCGCAGCGTAATCTAATATGGCCCCATTTCGTCAGGCTGCCATGGAGGACACACTGACTGTCACCACTTTTCATTCTGCTGCGCCAGACAGGGAGGTTACTAATCAATATCTCCCAGTACCTCTAACTAATGGTTAAAAGCAGCGGTATAAGCACACACAAGGCCACTAGAAGGAAAACAAAGAAGACACCACCACTGCTGTCTTCATCACCAGGGGACTGTGGGAATGTCAATAACACTCACAAATAGGCCACTACACGATTCCTCCATACTGGAGCAGGTTATCTAACTAACAGGGCTTAAAGACGGTTTACAAAGAAAAATGATCATATGATAAGGGGGAATCATTTTAAAAACTGGGTTATGGGGATTTCTTTCTGCCCATTACATAGGGAAAGCTTTGCCAGTTTTTTTCCTCTAAGGTGTAGCCCACAACTCAGCTTTTAAAAATGCAAAAATGCAGCAGGGCTATTACTCATGGGCTTCCCAGATGTTCCTGGGCCTCTCGGCCTTTGATGTGATCCCAGAGAAATATGCTGTCATTGTTCTGACTAACTGAATGATGCATGAACTACTGAAAAACTGTCTCTCTACCCATGCTTATGGCATGTTAAATACTGTATAGTATAGAGTACAGTGATGAAGGTAAAGTACAGCAAGGGACCAGATCAAGGGAACAGGTGGTGGTGGGTGTAGGTGTGGGTGTGGGTTTTGGGGGTGTGGGGGGGGGCACTGGGACAGCTGTAGAAGGAAGCTATAGCCACTCTTTCGCTATGTGACTCCTCTCCTACGGGGCAAGTGTACCTTTGTGCAGTCGCACTGTGAGTTCTGACACCACACTGAACCATTCCCGGGAACGAGCAGGTGTCTGGACTGAACACACAGACACACACACACACACACACACACCTGAATACCTGCTGGAGAATATCTATGGAGGGAACTTGGAAAACGGAACCCTCATGCTGGGGCCAAGGAACATTTTGAGAGTATCTCAAAACATGCTGGTGATCATTTGGTTCGATATTCGCTCAAATAAAGTAATCAAATTATGGAGCAAACAACCCCAGAATAATGGTATGTGACTCATCAAAATCAACAATGATGTAAGAAAAACAGAATCTGTTTATGAACAGATTATCCTTTGTCATTACTACTCTTTCATGTCAGAGTAGAAGACCCAATTGAAAGGACCACTTCAAGAAAAAAAAAGAAGAATCCTGATGTTACTGACTTGACTATCTGCGCTATTTCTAGCTCCTGACGGAAATGTTTCTCTCCAAGAAAAGCATATTAAATTCAGTCTTGGGTGGAGCCTTCAGTACAATGCGTGGCTCCACATGGGGCGTCAGCGTTTCCTTTCAATGAGGTAATACAATGTCTGTCTTTGATTAGCCAGCTCAGAGTGTTTGGATTTGCTGTTACCATGCTGATTTGACCAAGTGCGATTTCGCAAGTGCTCTCTCTGACTCAGAAACTACACAATTCCAGTAAGGACTCCTACGAGTGTGATTTCAAGGGTGGAGAGAAAGAGTGGAGAGATAGAGTAAGGCAGAGACAGAGAGAGAGAGAGAGAGAGAGAGAGAGAGAGAGAGAGAGAGAGAGGGAGAGAAAAGAAAAGAAAAGAAAGAATTAATGAATGAAAGAGGGAGGGAGTGAGAGACCCTTTGAAGGAGAAAGAGAGCGACGTTAAGCACCACCACCAAGCCACAGACCTGTCACAGCTTGAGTGCGGGCCAACTTTTTTACGACAGGGGTGTAGTAACACTCAGGCTTTGAACCTACGAGTGTCACAACATAACAAACACAGAGTTCAACATGAGCATAGAATAGCACTTTCTCTGGACACCTTCAACAGAGAGAGAAAGAGAGAGAGAGAGAGAGAGAGAGAAAATGCTGTGTTAGCTGAAGTTTGGCTTATCTGAAAAGTCCATTCACTCCCAGCCTAGTTCCTGAGGAAAATGCTTTTTAATGGAAAAAACGGTGTGCATTTCAAACAAAGCAGATGAAATGATACCAAAAGGTGTTGCACTTTACTTTACTGCACTGTTATTAGCCTACGGCACTTTATTCTGATTCTATTGGTAACACAGTGAGCGACACAGGTAAAAAAACACTAGTCATACCTACATACAGTACATACATACTGCACTCAAACAAGAATAACGTCAACAGTAGGAACTGTTTCAAGAGGCTGTTGGATGAAAAAAAAAGAGTTACGTAATAATAATAAATGTAATGCGTAAATGGTCAGTATTGGCAAGATGTGTGTGTCCTCATTAGGGAGTTAAATACTGAGAAAGGCTGTTTTGGAGTACAGTGCACAAGTTTCCTTTGTTTAACAAACAAACAAACAAACACACACACACACACACACACACACACACACAAATGAACACACTGTACCTTCATAGATGCTGTTTGCCTTCCAGGTCGCCTCTGAGCCTTCAGATACCCTAGGCTCCACTGAGCTGCTGTAGGATTGACAAAACAAAAGAGCTCGCATTTCACAACACAAGTAAAGCATAACAAAGGCCTTCCATGCTCTAAATTAGATTTCATTCAAGTAGAATGAGAACCTAATACTAGGCAACCTGTCTCATATAGCATGCTTATAACACATTCAAAACATAGCCTGTGCTTTACTCTCTAACACACTTTTTATTTATTCCTCATGCAATTTTACATCATATAAAGATGATGTGGACACAGGATAGTGTAATAACAATATTGTGTAGTAACAGACACAGTAACACACACACACACACACACACACACACACACACACACACACACACACACACACACACCATCGCCATCACCATCACCATCAACACCATCACACTGTACAGTATACATACATTTATTAATAGAAATTCATAATGAAATGTAAAACATGAGGCCTACCCATCTGGAGACTCCCTGGCCACCATATCTGTGAAACAGAAATAGAAATGCTTATGTCCACTGACACTGCCAAGAACTGACAAACTGACAAAGAACAGGGATGAGAGGCACGATACGCCACATCACATCTATTTAACTGGGTGCATTCCAAACGTGTGTAAGTGGGTGGAGGGCGTCTCGAGTCCTCCGACTGTGCCTGCGGGAGGAGAGCATGTTCTGTACACCCGTGATCATATTTATACCCGGTAAGTAGTAGGCTGCCTTGTCTGACTAAGAGCCCAGCCTTTTCACTATGAGTGTTTTTGTTTCATGGTTGTGAAAGAGCTGTAAGAAAGCCCTTGTCGTTAAGCACAGCATGAATCGACTAATTTGAGCAGCATGGAAAAACATAACTAATTATTAGGGAATTACTAACAAAAAGTTTTTTAGCAATTGGATTAATGTAGATGGCTGATGTACTAAAGGCCAGCATGTTTCAGGTCCATGTTTGTGGATTTCAACTTTAGCTTTCAGGTTTAGTATTTCTCATCTTTTCAGCTGTCTATTTTTTTTAACTTTGTCTGCTGACAGCACATGCTGTGTCTACAACAAAGTCACAATTTTTATGAAAGTCCGGGGACACCAAGCTACAGAAAATAGACAAGGAAAGACACATTCTAAACAACTATTACACTGTAAAAAATGATTTGTAATGATTACTTGAAAAATGTGTGGAAACGCGTTGCCTCGAATAAGGTAAGTAAAG
>JASCQY010000173.1:17045727-17058810 GCA_030264315.1 Sardinella tawilis
ACTTAACTTGTTTGAGGCAACGAGTTTCCACACATTTTTCAAGTAAGCATTGCAAATCCTTTTTTACAGTGTATTATGAAAGACTGAATGCCTGAGATAAATCTGCAGCAACTTTGTGGAAAAAGAGAAATAATGTATAGCTGTCTTGCGAAGGCCAATATCATCCCCAGCAGAGGTGTAGCAGGTCAGTTTAAAAAGACAGTTTATTTAGGCCTATCATTGGGAATCCTACCTGGGCTGCTTCTCTGGTTCTCCTGTCCTGTGGACGCCCCGCTGCCACTCACATGGTCGTTGCTGGGCATGAGAGGTGGTAGTACAGGTCCCTGAAATGTGGTCAGGACCACTGGTTGCTGGGAGGGCACAGTGCTGCCAGAGGGTGAGTAGAACCCTCCGTCCGTATCAGGAGTCTTGCCCTGACCGCTATCTTCATCGGAGTCATCAAACTCAAATTTCTCCCCAAACTCTTCCTCCTCCTCTTCATTGTCTTCAAGTTGATGCTGATGCATTGGAGGAACTCTAGTAGGCATGGAGTCTGAAAAATAAATAAAACATTTCATGGATGAAAACATTAATGGTTTCTTTTTTTATGTAACTTGCAGTGTTGTAACGTACTTAAAAGCACAGATAGTCTACCAAAAAATGACTTTGGTAGAAGTTCAAAGCATCCTATAGTTGCTCAAGTCTGAAAGTACTTAAGTAAGTACCTAAGTATGACAAGTATCCATCATACTTATGAAGCCTTCATCAACTTTAAACATGATATGAAAGCTAAATAGCCCATCTCTAAGTACTGGTTTAATGAAGAGTGTGTTGCTTGCAGTTGTCTGATGTGATGATGTGATGACAAGTCAGCTCCCCGAACTTTTTGCTGTCACTCAGTAAATCACACCAAATTTAATTTCACCTGATACTTGTAATTATACTGCCAATTGAAACTTGCAATTTCATCCAAAACCGTGGAGTATTTTTTGAGTTATCTTGCTAACAGACAAACAAACAAACAGACAAACTTAACGAAAACATAACTTCTTTGGCGGAGGTAATAAGCAGAAGTGTTGCAAAAGGTTTCATACCATGTCTACATTTAAAGGTAAATTTATATAGTGCATTGCTTTTCCTTAAGAAAGTGAGCTGTTGCGGAATGGGCCAGCATAAGGTCTTTCAGCAGTGGGCTATATTGACAGATTTTTGACCTCCGATAGCTTTCCATATCAGGTCAGTGCTCTCAGGCCTTTTGAAAGCAATTTAACTATGACATGCACCTGTCCAAAAACTTAATTAAGCAACAAATTGAATTGAGCTGTCCTAACAAAACAATAACAAAAATAGATTGTCTTTAAAATGACATCTAATCAATGCCTGGATGAAGAGCAATGCTGTTGTACTACAACAGCTTTACTGATCAGGAATAGCTTCAATAACTGAAGTAATCATCGACTCCCAGTTGTGGATCCAAATTTCTTTCACACTTTAACTCACTACACTGAAGTTTAAAAATGTGTTTACAACAACAACACAAAACCAACGAATGAAGAAAATGCCTCCAAAAAATCAATCTCTTTGAGAAGAGGAAGAGGGACATCTCAGTCAAGAACAAAACCTTCTGAAACAATAACCACAGAACAACAGGCATTGTACTCGCGTCAACATCAACATCATGACACAAAGTAATGTTTAATTTCCAGAGTTGAATAGACAGAAGGGCAGAGGGAGCTGAAAAAAAACAAGGCAGCATTCAGACCGAAAATTGAAGTATAAAAAAAGTATAAAACGCCATAAAACTAATTTATTTTAAAACTAGAAAACCACTCTGAGAGCGCAGACCTCTGGCAAGGCAATATGGCACTGACCCAATACAAATTCCAGACAGTGTTACGGATCACCACCAAAATTGAATCATCTGTTCTTTGTCCAAAAAATTTATCCACATCCATCCATCCACTTTTTGAGTTATCTTGCTAATAAACAGACAGACAGACAAACAAACGCGACCGAAAACATAAGGTAATTACACAATTAATCAAATGTCTGATCACTTTGCTGATTGATCAAATGAATCGAAAATGAAATATACTGTATATCACACACAATCTATTAGCCTTTATCAGGCATGGTCTGCTTTCTCCTGCAGTGGCTACAACAATAAACAGGTGGGATTAGGACTTCCCCACTAGTGTCTCAGCTAAGGTAATAGGTGATGAAATGGATTACACTCTTAAGCATGTGACCATATGGCCTTTGGAAAGTAGCCTGTGATCCACTCACTGTGCACTTGGTCCGCGTAAAGGTTTCCCCTTCCCTCAGTACAGGTACACTCAGCATTGGCGTTATAAATCAGTAACCACTTGTCATATAAAAGCTAATTATTCTGCTGCAGGTGACTGCCACAGAGGTCCAAGGTTCCTAGTAAACTAAAGTAAGTGATGCTAATGCTTTCCTTTTCTCTCTCTCTCTCTCTCTCTCTCTCTCTCTCTCTCTCTCTCTCTCTCTCTCTGTCTCTCTATCTCTCTCTCTGTGTGTCTCTCTATCTCTTCAATTAAATGAAATTAAATTCAAGTGAACTCACTTTTTCTCTGTGCATCTATGACTGACATCCCACGTTGATAAAGCAACAACATCAACAACGACCAAAAAGAACTCAAAACAAACTTTGCCTTTACCTTGCCTGTGGTCCTCTTTGGTGTCATTGAAACAAAAGAAGGACAAGAAGTCCGTTTTGGTGGGGTGGATTCTCATTGGTGTCATGTTTGCCCCTGGGCAGTATGACCTGTGTGCTGCTGCTACTGTACACCTTGACTGCTCACTGTGTGAGTGCATGTGAAAGGACCGCAGCATATGGCGTAGTGGCACAGTTACCCTGACACCCAACATATGGTCCACTGGCCGACATCAACATCCAATGGCCTTTCTCAGCTGGGCTTAGATTAAATGGTTAAAGCGCCACAAGCAGTGGAACAGGCTTGGAAAACAAGCTGACTCCGGACACCCGCCTGTGGTGGAACCTTGATTCAGATTCTGGGTTATGTGTGTGGTTTACGGTAGCCATGCTTGTTTGGAGTCAGGAATGCACATATGTTTTCTAACCTCTTTTGGTATGCTGTGTCATACTTTAATTGGGTTTTGAGTTTATGTGTACTAATATGGCCCAGCTTTATTTCAGACTGTGTGCAAGTCATAACCATATTTAAAGGGGCTAAAAAGATACAATGTAAAAGTTTCTTTAGATTTAAAATTCTATAGATTTAAAAAACAACATGGTGAACATGGTGTTGGGGATGATGATGATAGTGATGATGATGATAATGATGATGATGGTGATGATGAAGATGGAGATGAAGATAACAATGTGCTAAATACTCACCTGAGACTGGGGTGGATTGAAGGGAGGCCATCTGTCCAATCTGTTACCGCAGCCTCTCTGGTAAAAACAAAATTATGACAAATTACAATTAAATATGTAGCTAACATATATCATTTATACGTAGCTAACATATATCTTTTTGAACCCAAAATAAAAAGACAAAAAGACAAAAGATGCCATCGTAAGTCCACCACAGCATTGCTAATACTGGATATACAGGAAGCAGTTTTACTGCTGTCAGAGAGAATTAAGCTGATTCATATGGAAGATCAGGCAGACAGAGTTGTCATGGGGAAGTCTGTGAGCTTGTGAAATTCCTCAGCAGCGTGGGGCATATCCAGGCATGCCTGTGCACACTCACACACACACAACCTCAGTATTAGTTGGGAAATACTGGAAGCACTTAGCAAAAACAAGGGGAATAATCCATAAGGAATTACTACAGACCTCTGATCATCTGTAGCTCAAAAGCCCCATTCTGCCTTAAAACAGAGCAACATTCATGGCAAAGTAAACATGCTGTGTATTAACATTAATACAAATACTTCTTAGGACAAGCAACTGTGCTACTAACTACTTTATAGTACACCTTAAAATTGGGAATGGAAACCATACTAGATGTAGACATTAGCAGACATACACTAGCTCACATTAGCAAGCAGTACACGTACATGTAGGCTACATCAAAATATCTCCACATCAATGCAAGCCTATTAGCTCTTGAGCCTGAGCTCCCCTCCTGGATACACAGACAGTAAAATAATGAATAATTCAGAGGTCTTGGGCAAGCCACTGACCGCTCAGACAGACAAGGGCACAGAAGGGCTGGTGAATAGACAATAGCCCACAGTGGCTGCTGCACCGGGGCATCCAGGGAGTGAGAGAACAGCACCGGGATTGTTACAACAGGCCAGGCATATGGCAGCATGAATATAGCCATCCCTTCTGCTCCACACGGTGGACCGGACCGGACTGGACTGATCCTGGGCCTGTGGACCAGCTCTTAGGACCCTGATGGAGGTGCTTCACTGCATGAGGCCTCGTACTAGGGCTCATTAGAGGCACAATCACGTGCATAACTTAACAGATGGATGAGGTCACCCCTCACATCTGATGCATGCAACCCCCCCTGCCTCAGCATGTGGGGTGATCCTCCGGGATCACTTATCTGGTGACATACAGTCAGACTATTTCTACTTTTGGCTATTATGTGTGTAAAAATATTAGCCTGCAGGATTTAACACTTATTATGCAAAGCAATACCAATTTCCTTATTAGCCAAGATAAGTCACACATGCTGTTCAGTTTGTTCAAATAGCCGCCTTGTGATAAGGCATCTCCTGGTTGGTGAACTAATTTGACCTGTCCAAAGCAAACACTTACTGTACAGGAAGCCTACAGTAGTCCTTTGCCTGGCAAAACAGTCCTCCAAAAGGTTGTAACAGAGTAGGGTAACAAAAATACAACTGCACAGTACATTAACAACCAGTTGTTCACATACAAAGGGCATGACACTCCTACGGACAAATACGAGTGTATCAAACAAAGCTTCTGGTCAGATGCACTCAAGTGGACTATTGGACATAACCCAAGGAGCTGAGGACATCTGTGTGCGGGACGTTCATACAGATTTGATCTGAGTGCCCACTCCTTTCTCACAGTGGTCCACTCTTAATCCCCGACCCCTACACACTAACCCACGTGTGTGAACTAGTGTACAGTTGGATGTCTGTCAGTCAGGGCATATGAAATAAAGTCCAATTCTATTATTTAAATGCTTGTGCTCAACCAGTGGTTAAGGTCTGCATGGTTTCTGAATGGTTAACTACCTGAGCACCTGACAATGACTAAGAGAGTTTTAAAGAAGTGAACAGCAAATATCCCAGCACTAACTGACATAACAGACAGACAAACAGAACAGACAATTTACAAGCTCATAAAAAAAAAAAAAACATAATGACATAACCCCGCTGTAACCAGCACAAAAATGTTTAGATTATTGTCATAGCAACAGACTTTCATAATAATTTTATTTTCTTTTCCGACAGCAAATCAACTAACTGCTCAGACTGCAAGTGTTCATGAAAACAAAGCTTAGCAGTAAAATGCCCTCGAGATCCCCTTTAAGCCGGTCAAGTGTGCCGTCTCACAGCCCAAAATCTGGAGGTCATCTCCGGGGAGATTAATCTGGCAACAGAATTCACCCCATGTAGCAGTCACCACCACCACCACCACCACCACCAAGCGCCACAGTCTCAGCTTCGTGTCCGCCAGGGCTCCATCTCCGACTACCAGCAGAGATGAGAGATGACACAATGCACTGTAATTGTCTCTTTCATGCCCCTGACCCTGTTCCAAAATTTCCAACCCCCTGCAGCGGGTGTCTAGGCTTTGTTGCTGACTGCGTGAAGATGCAGGCAGGGTAACAGTGGATAGACACTACTGGACAAGACAAGACAAGACAAGACAATAGACTCCCACCTTCTGCTATAAGCATCAGCGGCACAGGCACAGGAACTTACATCTCGGCCGCAACAGTCTATTAATCCAGAGGTTCTCCCGGGAAGTCTGAGAAAGCCGTCAGCCGCGTCTCCTCCCTGGAGCTGCACCCATCTTTACGCAGTGCAGCCCCCTCTCTGCCTCAGGTCCAGCTGACCCAACCCCTTTCCCTCTCTCTCACTCACTCACTCACTCACTCTCTCACACACACACACTCACACGCTCACACACACACACACACTTTCTCAGAGCTTAAAATCCTGGTCTGTGTGACTGCTGTTTGCTTTCTCACAGAAGCCCAAGTCCACAGGGCTGTCGGTGCTCAGGTCTGTATCTGTCATTCCCAGGAGAGGAAACTCCCCTCTGTCTCTTTCTTTCCCACTCTCCCTCTGTTTTTTGGCCAATCCCTCCTTTTTTCGGTTCCTGTCCCTCCCCCTGGACATAGAAGTGCTTGGCGGAGAGAGTAGACAGCCCTCACCATATCATGCAAATGCATGAGGCCCCTACCAGCCAATACCGGGGCTTGGGGTTGCAGTATGAACCAATCATAAAAGCCTGAATCCTGGGACTTTGTTTTCAACACAGGAAGACTCACACAGGAAAAGTATCCTATGTGGAGGGGAAAAGTGAAAGGGAAATATATTTCGGTCCCTCTTTGGACACTATTCCTGTCAGCAATATGCTTAGTTGAACTGTACTGTCTATGTTTTGATTCATTTCAGTTGATTTTAGTGGCAAACATGTACAAATGTGGGTATGCACTCTCCACACCACACTGTTTTGCCTTTCTGAATTCTATGGAAAATTGACATTTAGTCTTATCTATAATGGAGATTAAATGAATGAATGAATGAATGAATGAGTGAATAAATGATTACATTTGAGCATTTGCTGTAGGCTATGCAGTAGGTCTAACACTATGCTTACTCATTTTCTTTCAATCAACAATGTGTAATTGTTCTAACCTAAAATATGAACACACTAAATATGTGACCAATGAGGTAATGGTTAATGATTAACATATCTACAATGTTGGCTCAGAGAGAGAGAGAGAGAGACTTCAGAAATGCTTCATCTCTGTGGTCCTAAAATCTGATTGCACCCCGACTCGAGGACCTTCTGCGGGATTAGCCTACATCTTTTAACAAAATGAAATTTTGGTTCCGTTTAGGTCAAACTACATCCTTGTAGAATATTCTTGTAATGTAGGTCATATTGACCTGACACTATTTAGGCATAATGGACTAAAACACTGTAATGTTGGGCTAAACAAATAAATGCCTTCCACCAAACCTTCTGGGTTTTCATGCGTTCTCCACTAGCCAACATCGCACATTGTCACAAAAGTAACAAAAGCATTCAGGATTTCAACGCGCCCTACTTCTCCCAACCACAAGAGGGCACTGCGAACCTTGCGCATGATCAGACTCCAGAAGAAGTGTAGTTTTTAAATTTCCTAGCTCTCAAAGTCCCCCATGTGTTTCTGTTTTGTAGGCAGGCTATGACACATCTCAGCGCATATTTACATTTTAACAAAAAAGACGGACGACAGAGGGGGAGGGCTTATGGTGAGACAGACCTCCCTTATTTCAGGGCAACCCCACATATCTTCAACTGAAGACTAACACAGGTAAGATTATGTTACAGGTCTGAACATATGGAATAGTTTCACAGGTTTGAAATTCACAGGAAAAAGTTTGACTTCGAGTAGTAAGGTTAAGGTATCTTAACTGGTATGCCTGTTAAGATACTTTCCGGTCTACCCAACTGACTGTAATTTAATGAATGTAAGGCAGCACCCACGTGGTTTGACCGTGGAGACTGCAGATTCTTTTGTTCAAAATCAATCAAAAAACGAGGAAGACGGACAGACACGAGAGAAGCATCAGAATCAGGAAACCATTCGGTCGTTTACCATCCTCCAACTTTATTTACGGCAACATAAAAGTTGAGCTTTTTACTTAACTTATATGCTAGTATCTTTATAAGAGACACCAAAACTTTTTCATCCGCATACTGTGTTCAAGGTTTGTATGGCTTTGTTTTTTTTTAATGTACATGCTAGCTGAGTTAGCATTTACTGCAGCTACGCTAGCTAGATATCGTTAGCTCGCAAAAATAGCTGCCTGCCTTATAATAGTGATCTTTCTATAATATTCGCAATTTTCGACAAGATAGTAATTAGTCTACTCTTGTCGGCATACTTCAAATGGCGAATTTCATTGCGCCGAATTTTTAAGCGTAGCGCTATCAATGGAAAGATTTTCATTGAGCGTATCGTGGCTTCATAGTATGGCTAGGTTGCTAGCTACTAATCTTATAGTTGGTTTGGTCAGATACCGACGGCTAATCTTGACGCCAGCTGCGTACAAAATATAGGCAGCTAGCTAACAAAGAACTAAACGGACCCTCTATGCTGTGAGCCCATCGTCACGCTATCCAAACTGTATGCGATAGCTGCCCCTTTGTTTAGCTGCAGTTAATGTTCCCAGCATTTTCATGCGTAAGCGCTATTGGAAATAGAATGCCAGACACTATTATTATAAGCCTTTATGTTATATTTTTGGACCGCATACCTAATCTTAGAAGGGGATTAAGTGTAGTCCATTTTTAAGGAAGTCTTGTTCTCTTTCTGCGTTACATAACGTTGATTGAGTTCACACGATTTCAGATAAGTGGTAATTAATGGAATGAGCTACACATTTGTTTCGGAATGTGTAAACTTTTCTTCTGTTCCAAAAAATCTTTGGACGATTCGTTCGGTTTCTGAACTAGTGGACGATTTTGCCTGTGCACTCCGGCTGTGGTGGCAATGTAATGAGCTTCCCTGTGCTATGCTGCTGATTATAGACAGAAATATTTCTGCGATCTTACATATAGTTTGGTTGTTGACACGATGGTGTGTGGTTTAATTTATTGCAATATTAAGAGCTGTATTCATTGTACCAATTCTTAAACAGTGGCTTCCATTAAGCATCCCAGTCCCTGAGATTAACATGCCTTTCACTAAGCTCAACTATTCTTCTTGTGATGGCTACACTGCTTGTAAGGAATGGCAGGGTTGACTCGCAGCCCATATGGAAAATCATTTCAGTGTGAGGATGAGTATGAAAAATGCATAAGGCAGCATAGCTACATAATTAATAAACTGTGTTCTCATCAGATGTGATGACATCACGTAGTCACTCACTGACTAGACTAAAGAATTTTTTTTAGCTCAGTATGTGTGCTTGCTCAACCGGTCACTACAATCATTTTTCAAACATTTGCTTAGATTTCATGATATGATTCATGTTTAGTCGATTGTAAGACTTTGGTGTATGGTCATATTGGGTCATTCGTAGTTGAAATGCCTTAACAGTTAGCCTAACATAAAGCTCCATAATCCTGTGTCACAGAAAATTTAAACCACAATGCCCCGCAAGAAGGTCACCGATGTCTCAGGGAACGGAGGGACAAAGAGGAAGCGAGCAGGAGGCCGTAAGAAAGATAGGGAGTTCAGCAGCGACGACGAGTTTGATGACTACGAGCAGGAGAACACAAAGAAGCCAGGCCGGACTGTCACCAAATCGGGTCTGCAGCCCGTCACTGTGGCCGAGGATGTGAAGGAAAAGATTGTGAGTTGTTGGTCTGTGTGTGCTTTGGCTCGCCGCGATTATTTTAAGCAGCATTAATATTGCATGAGCAGACCTTGTACAGGCCTCACTTCATGGAATCTGTTCTCGATTGTTCCTCAGAAACTTGAACTTCCCAAAGCCAAAGGTCAACTGCTAATTTTTGGAGCCACCAACTGGGATCTGATTGGGAGAAAGGAGGTGCCAAAACAGCAAGGTGTGCATGGTCATTGGACCACAAATCTCGCAGACCATACAAATGGTCATCATGTCCACCTGTGATTTTCCATAATGTAACTTTAAAATATGACCCAGGTAAACCTGTGTTGCATACTATACACATCTGATCTCTGGGTGTTAAGAGGGGCTTTTGGCTCTAGCTTCCTCATTTGTAAGGCGTAGGGTATCCTTTCTGGCCGGTCTTACATTAGCTGAAAGCCTCACAAGCTGAGGTCTGGGGTGGATCAATGCTGGATTGATCTTTCTGAAGGCTTTTGTGTGTGTGTGTGGCTGGTACATTATAGGAACACCCACTCATACATGTCCAAGATGGCAGTGCTGTAAGCTGCATGGCATTAGTGAAGCATCAGTCTTTTTTTTGTTTGTTTGTTTGTTTTTTTTCCCTTTTTTTTGCCTCGCTTATAGAACAGAGTTTAATTCTTACAAAATGAATGTTGCTAAACCTCACACACATTGTTAAACAAATGTTCAGCGAAAAAGCTTTTGCGTAGATTTGCTTAATATTAGATTTACTTAATATTTTAATGCATTCGAATGCTGTGCATAAGACTGTAGGTGTTTCCTTTGAGCCAGTTAATGTTATAGCATGTCTGCTACATATGATCACACTGAATACTGCAATCTGACTAACACAAGGAAGCATCAAACATGTACTTTAAAGTGGACTGAATTTGTTTGTTTGTTTTTGTGCATTGCAGCTGCTTACAGGCACTTGGGGCAGAACCTGTGGGGGCCCCATCGCTATGGGTGCCTGAATGACGTGCAGGTCAGCAATGTTGTGTCAGGGCCCTGTGCTGCTCACAGTCTCCTCATCACCACAGAGGGAAAACTGTGGAGCTGGGGTGAGTCCACATCAAAGCTGCCAGGCCCAAGGCACTTAGATAGATAACGGTGCATCATTATCTAAGGCATGTTATACGCTGTCCACTGTCCTGTCTACAAGCAAATTAGACTAACGTGTGCTTAGTCTCAGGATACGTTTCGAAATCACTTGAAAAGGGCGTTTCTCTTTTATTGTGCGGATGTTGTTGAAAACGGCTCAATTGTAATGGAAATCAGCTATAATATATTTCAGCTGTAAATGATAGGTCAAATCTTGAGAGAACGCAATTATTTTGACAGTGATGTTTTTTGAGTGTGTTTAGTGGATTTTAAGATCGTCTCCTCTGTGGGCTCAGGTCGTAATGAGAGGGGCCAGCTGGGACATGGGGACACCAAACGCTTGGATGCCCCCAAACTGGTGGAGGCGCTCGCCAAGGAAGTGATCGTGTCTGCTGCCTGCGGACGTAACCACACTCTGGCTCTTACAGGTGGGCACAAAGCATTGAGCATATGAACTTTGTGTGTGTGTGTGTTTCTTGCCATTAGTCCTGTGCTTGACGCACTTTCTCATTACCAGAATCTGGTACGTGCTACTCGTTTGGAGAGAACAAACTTGGACAGCTTGGTCAGGGCAGTCAGACAGATGCAGTTCTCAGCCCAGCCACAGTAAGTGCTCTCCCCCCTTCCGTGCATGCACCTACAGATAATACATACACGTTTTTTACCATATTGCTACAGTACTGTAACCACGGAGAGATTTAATCTTCATTTAATGGCTTTCCTTGATTGTCCCGAAAATATATCTGTTTCTACGTATTTTGGGAAGCTTCTCTAGTTTCTCACAAGTGTGCATTCTTGTGTTTCAGGTGCAGTACAATGGACAGCCCCTGGTCAAAGTGGCTTGCGGGGCTGAGTTCAGCATGGTTGTGGACTGCAAGGGCAACCTCTACTCCTTCGGATGCCCGGAGTACGGCCAGTTGGGTACGTGTTAACCGCAAGGTCCTACTGATACAGACGCTGATATAGCGTGCCGCCACAGCACAGAGAGTCCTCATGCATGTTTTGTCTTTGCGCAACAGGCCACAATTCTGATGGGAAGTTCATCGCTCGTGCTCAGCGCATCGAGTTTGACTGTGAGCTCATCCCTCGACGAGTAGCCATCTTCATTGAGAAGACCAAGGACGGGCAGGTGCTGCCTGTGCCCAACGTTGTAGCACGGGACGTGGCCTGTGGTGCCAATCACACGGTGAGTTAGCCATCGAGTGACGGGCAGGAGTTTCAGCAACGTTCTGGTAGCGGAAGAAATTACCCAAGGTCTTTTGAAAATTAAAAACAGAATTCTCGAGTGAAGGAGAATGAATGAGAAACGGATGTTTTTATACATAGAAGCTTTTCCTGAAGGCTGAAATGGTACAAGGCAGTCCTTGTGACGGGTGGATTGTGAGAAAATGAAGCAGGGTTCTGTGTGTTGCGAGTGATTTGGTGAATCCCAAAATACCAAATCGGTTGTACTGGCATTGTGGGCATGACCCATCTTATCTGTTTTTGTTTGTGTGTCCTGTGTGCGCAGCTGGTGCTGGACTCCCAGAAGCGAGTGTTCTCTTGGGGCTTTGGAGGCTACGGGCGTCTGGGACACACAGAACAGAAGGACGAGATGGTGCCCCGTTTAGTCAAGCTCTTTGACTTCCCGGGCCGTGGAGCCTCGCAGATCTACTGTGGATATCAGTGTTCTTTTGCTGTTAGTGAGATGGGTAAGCAAGGGTGGCATATTCGATTGTGTCCTTTCAGTGATTAAGTGAACATATTCACTAAAGAAATCATTTAAAAAGACATTCAACAGTGCTGTAGCATTGTAGTATTTAAAATTTTAAATCTGTCTTCCAGGGGGTCTCTTTTTCTGGGGTGTCACCAACACCTCTCGAGAGTCCACCATGTATCCAAAAGCTGTGCAGGACCTGTGTGGTTGGAAGATTCGTAGCCTTGCTTGCGGGTAAGTGCCCTTCCACTTAAAGCCCTTCATATTTGAGTACATGTGGGTTGTGGTCTATTGCAGATTTCCTGTGTGTTGTCCTGTTGATCTTGCATCTGATAAAGGAAGTACTTGTCTCTTGTCATCTTCAGGAAGAGCAGCATAATCATCGCTGCTGACGAAAGCACCATTAGTTGGGGTCCATCGCCTACCTTCGGGGAACTGGTAAGTTTGCAACACACATTGCAAAACACATTTGTGTTTTTAGGATATTATGGAAGATGAAATGGAAAGACGACTAAAAATAGCTCTGTGTGATCCTACCTAACCACTTGCTTGACTTGTCTTCCAGGGTTACGGAGACAACAAGCCCAAGTCTTCCACCACTGCCCAGGAGGTGAAAACCTTGGATGGGGTCTACGCAGAAAATGTAAATACCCTTTTTGTTGCTGTTGTTTTTGTTTGTTTACTGATTGGTGTGTGTGTGTGCCTATACTAGAAATGCAATCGAAAATCAAAAGGTTTCGTGAGACTACATTTCACCAAGGCTGTCTCTCTTTCTCTGTTACACGCATGCG
>JASCQY010000173.1:17058910-17069465 GCA_030264315.1 Sardinella tawilis
AAAATAGATGAATTTACAGATTGCAGACATTGAAGTTGTGTGTTGTTCCTGCAGGTGGTGATGGGCTACGCACACTCCTTAGTTATAGCCCGTCACGAGACGGAGCAGGACAAAGAGAAGCTGAAGAAGCTACCAGAGTACAACCCCCGCACACTCTGAAAGAGGAGGGACTCGCTCAACTTCAGTTTTGTTTCTTCTTTGTTTGGTTCTTCTCTCTCTCCCCCCAGAAGAAAGTGAATCTTGCCAGACAGGGCCAAAACCTCCTAGGTCACTTGTATAGTTAATAATCGGGTCAGGGTTGGGGAGGGTTATTTCTTAGGACATTGGATCAATTGGCAACAGAAAATCAGAGTAAAACTTCCATTAGTCAGATCTGGAGAATACAACACTGCAATAAGTGATTGTGATATAAGCTGGGCATCATGTGGTGGAGGTGTATTGTTTT
The DNA here is from genome assembly GCA_030264315.1 of Sardinella tawilis. Taxonomy (NCBI): domain Eukaryota; kingdom Metazoa; phylum Chordata; class Actinopteri; order Clupeiformes; family Clupeidae; genus Sardinella; species Sardinella tawilis. Next base: position 17,059,356 of record JASCQY010000173.1, read on the forward strand.
TTGTTTTGTTTTTGTTTTTTCCTACCAGCATTCATGTGTGCAATTTCACCGACTACTGCTGGGGAGGGAAAATTCAGCCTCTGTTCCTTCCGAGCACTTAATACACTCAGTGGATTTCCCCACCTTTTTACTCCCTCTTCTTCTACATTCCCAATGGAAATCCCAACACAGCATCCTAGTTTTGTCGTCTTGTTTTGGGTTCTTAACAGTCAGTATAGTCTTGAAATGTTTTTTTTTTGTTGTTTGTTTTTTTGTTTACTATTTTGAGTCAATCGGCGTCTCCCTTTTCCAAACACGGTGCTACATTATGAAGACACAGACTGTCGCCAGGCGTAAAGCTGGGATCACTCAGACCAACACTCCGTATCTGTGCCTTTGATGTGATGTATTTAAGGGTATGGCTGTTTCTGTTGTTGTCCCAAAGACGCTTTTTATTAAAAGTGAAGATCAGTTCCATTGGCAATGATAAGTTGTTGGTTAGTCATTTTGTCTTTTTTTTTTTTTTTTTTTTTTTCTTTTTTTCCTTCCACTTCTCCTGTGCTTCAAAACACTGTCCCTGTGTCTTGTCAGTCAAGTTTGTGCAATCTGGGTGAAGGCTTGATTTTGCCATCTTTGTAGCTGCCCGTCTTACTACCTTTTGTCTGGGCTGGGTTTGGAGACTTGGAGCCCAGTTATTTTAAAACCTGTATTTAAGTGCTTTCTTGAGGTTTCAGGTTGATGGACATGGCCAATGAGTGTATTTTAAAAAAAGAAAAAATGGGAAAAGTACAGTTTTACTGTTGTGTTAGCTTCCATTAAATTGTTATTCGTTATCAGCTGTGTATGTCCTTGGGGTTAATCCAGTATGTTCATTCTTTTTTTCAATTTGTAAAACATCTTGTTTTTCATGAAAATGTTAAATAAAGATTAATGTAAATTGGTTAATTATTTGCTACTGTCATTTCTTTTCCCTCAATACTGTAATATTTTCCAAATATACAGTAGTATTTCCATCCATTCCTGCTCCCTTTAGTGTGAATCCCATGTTGGTAGAGTGAAAGGACAGGTAGAAGGTTTTTTTCCCTCTTCTATTTTTAGACATTTTAGATATCTTTGGATGACAAGTTACAGTTGCAGGTTCTGAGCTTGTCAAAGCATCATAGCAACAGTTTGCCATATTTGTGTGTACTCTTAGCAGGTAATCTTTCAACCTTTTTGTGCTCCAATATACAGGCAGACTATAATATTGTGGAAAAGTTTAATTTCATAAATTACATGTAAAAACTAAAACTCCTCATACAAGCACCTTAATGCTTCCTTCTAGTGACAGACTTTATGGAGATGTTGGCATCATTCCTTCAGCAGAACTTGACACTTGCCCACACTGTCAAAAGTAACAATACCTGGTTTAATGACCATGTAATGTTATAATTTTGTGAGTGTGTTGAGTTACTAGCTGTAAGCCATAATCAAAATGGACACAAATGGCTAAAATATTTCACCTCCTCTCTAATGAATTCATACAGTGTACCGAGTTCCATGTTTTATGTTGAATTACTTTAATTAATTAACTTTTCCACAATGTTCTATTTTTTTATATCTAGAACACAGAAATGAAAGAACCTTTCAAAATAACATTGCTGACCACATTCCAATAACAACAGGTCACCCCCAGCGCCCAGCTATGACCATTAAATCAGGATGATGTTTGCATGGCTTGGATGTAGACCCTTCTGTGACAGTAGACTAAACTTTCCAAAGTTGTGCTTCAAAAATCTCAGGATCTCTGGCAGTGACCCAGCAGCAGCAGCAGCAAACATGCATCTAGGTGACTCCATTCAAAATGGTGTTTGCTTGATAGGCTCATGAACTCCGCTGTCTAAATGTTTACTTCTCTGTGGCTGTGGGTGTCAAATCAGTCAATTCCCAACTGTATGCCACACTGAGATACTGTAACAATGTATTGCACCACAGAAATACCATGGCCGGACCGATAAAACAAGCTTGTTTTGAAAGCCTACTTTTCAAGTCTAGAAGCCTTTGGAGCGTACAGTATGTTACTCTTAAGTTATTTTTGCAAAGCATATGAAATGGCAATATCGACAGAGTAGTGGTGTGTCAAATAATGAATACTCTGAAATGAAAAAGGAACTTATTTAATATTTTTTTCCACACTAACACTAGAGCTGAAGATTTGAGTGTAACCTCAAATTTTCAGGCAAGCCCCAAAGAAAGAGCTGTAGTGAAACAAAGCATGAAATATCATAAGAGTACAATGATTTATTGAATGTACAAAAAGAGAGGAAAGCTTCACAGATCTAATCCTCGTCTTCCTCCTCCTCCTCATCCTGATTGATCTGGAAGTAGCGTAGTTCATAGCTTTCCTTGGTGTTAGCCACGACGCGGAGCCAGTCCCTGAGGTTGTTCTTCTTCAAGTACTTCTTTGTCAGATATTTCAGATATCTACAGAATATAGACAGTAATACGGATATATTATTACATGAACTGGGCAAAACAATCAGAATATAAAGAATAAGTCGCAAGCAGTTAACAGCTATGCTTCAAACATGCATTTTATACCAAAGTTCAGTTCATACAACAAAAATCACAAGAATTCAGGTCAAACTCCAGCACTTAATAAATCAAACGAAAACCGCGTCATGAGCCAGATTATCCAAACTGTGTACTGGTGAAAAACATGGGCCTTTTGTCTCTGGTCAAATAAAAACATACTGCATATCTGACATAAATATTCATATATGTATCTAAATATTTGCGTATGCAGTTGCTCTGGACAAAAGCGTCCGCAAAGTAAACACATACAGCCCGTGTTCTTGCACTGCAAGCAGCAGGCAAACAGAGAGATAAATGTTGGTCAGAAGTGTTATCAAAACTGACTGGATGGAATGCATTTTCCGCTTCAATTTATGCAGTGAATTGATTGTCAAATGGCACCTCACATGCCATTCCGTGTCCTATCTGCAATCTGGGGGACTGTTGGGAAGACCCTTAAAAAATATAAATCTGTGCACAAATTTGTCTTCAACACCTCGTAAAACACAGAGCTCTAAGGCAGGCATTGTTTGCTATGCAAAGGCAGCTACATACTCTCCTGATGGACACTTACCAATATCACACTACACTTCCAAATATTTATTTCCAGAATATCTTAAAGGAATATCTAATTCAGATGTGTGATCACTGGTATGCTGCTTTATATAAATTAAGCACAAGAGAATACATTCTGCATCTGCTTTGTACTTTAATCAACAGACAAGAAAAAACCTTTCTGCAGTCATTACTTTCGGGTCCCTGTGGGTTATACCAAACTTTGCATGAATGTGAACACATCACAGAAGTCACAGGGTGATTAACAATCAAGATGGCTCCATGTCTCATGTGACTGTGGTCAGTGCATTCAATGCTACATTCAGCTACATACTCTAGTAACCCAATCCAAAGAGAACCAAAGACTAAAACTGAACACCAGCAACACTAAACACAAGGAGGAGCTGACAAACACCACTAGCTGCGAAGTGTCTTCCATTCTCTGGTCAGCATCTGAGCAGTGATCACAACATGCAATGGTTTACAGTAAAACTAGTCCATGCGCTTTTAAGGGGGCTTTGGCATCATCATGCAAAATTATATATGCCATAGAACTCTCCACTGTTTTGGGACACTTGCCTACAATCAAACATACATCAGTCACACAACTGTCTATAGTAATCGCATCACAAATTCAGCGTTGAGCTCTGGGACATGCTCAAGTACAGAACATGCACTCTCCCTCTCATTATAACGGCATGATGAGGTAAAATTCTGCTTGTTTACGGACTTTTCTAAACATTTCTAAAACATCATCAGATTCTGGCCTGGGTGAGCTATTCTAACAGCAAGTGCTGTTTACAAGATAGGTTTGCTGCACTACTGGCTATTCCCGACTACTCATATTCCACTGCCTGTGAGCTGCATATCCTACCATATATTCATGCATTATTCATATATTCATCTATTCTTCTACTCATGCAACAACAGAGTTTGGCCACCTCCATGATAAATATGCCCAAAAGAACGATGTTCTGATCCACCAGAATTGTAAACAACCCTAATCACAACGAAAAGAGTCTATGATCAGCCAAAATGTATGCTTTATTCAAGAGCTTTCTTTTCCTCCACAGGACCCAATAAGCATATTAACGTCTATCTAACCCAGGGATTCTGCACAATAGCTCTTACTAAGTCAGTTCCATTATTGTGGACATTATTCACCATCGAGCAGAAACTATAAACCATGTGGCTCAACTTTCAAGTCAACAAGTCATGCACATCCACATCTCCAAAACAAAACTAAGTGGTCCTCAGACATCCTGTTAAAAAAACAAATCTCATCACAGAAAGTTGCTTATCCTCTCTGGTTTTATATACCGATAGTCTTAGACAAGATAGAGTTTGTAGCGGTAGAGTATTTCACCTAAACCGTCCTTACTTATGATTTTATGTACCGAATATATAGTTTAAAGTATGGAACAGACCCGCACTGTACAGAACATGGGGAGACAATGATACAATATTCCTTTAAAGTTCTGCAACTACCCAGAATGAAAGTCATTTCACCACATGCATGAAAGACAGTGATAACATCTTCAATGATTATTGAGGAGCCAACGCTACAAGCATGTTCTCTGTATTCATACCTGCACAGCATCACATTCTCAAACGGTCACGTAAATCCGTATCAATTTTAAGGTAAATCTCTTGAAGTAGATGAGAAACATGGACTTAAGTTCATGCACATGGTTGAAGACGTGAAAGCAAAAGAACATCACTGCTGTACCTCTTGGAGAAGGGCACCTCTGAAGACACTGTGATCTTGCTCTTGCTCCTCTCAATGCTCACCACACCACCTCCCAGAGTCCCAGCCTTCCCGTTGACCTTGATGCGCTCATGCAGGAACTGCTCCTGTAATAAGATTAGTAGTGACAAGTTATAAAGATGGCTAACTTTGTTATAAACACATGGCAACAAACAATGCCACGTAAGATACACTTTGTGAATGGTTGCCACAACTCTCAAAATTTATGGAAATTCCAGGAAGAAGACACTGGTAATACCTGAGATTAAGATTTACCAGGCAATCAAAACAAGCATTTCTCACGTACAAAATTGGCAGCATCCATGATGCCATCCTCCACGGGGTGGGTGCAGTCCAGGGTGAACTTCAGGACCTGCTTCTTCTTCTTGCCACCTTTGACGGCCTGCTTTTTGAGTTTCTATATTTGGGAATAAAGCAACAATATTTAAATAGTAATACATCCATTAGCTAGTTGTTTGACACGTATCGCCAGCTGACGAGTTGAGTCGACTGCTACCTAAGGACAGATCAATTGATAGACTTCCACATGCAAAGAGTATTGTGGGATAGGATGGAAATACAATCCATTTAAAACGTTTAAGTATAGATCTGAAGTAACTGCAGATAAATATGACAACATAAGAAACTGTGAGAATATTGTCCAAAGTTACATTAATTTCCGTAACAGCGTGGTGTTACAACCTGGCTAGCTACTAGCTAGTTAGCTAGCTGCATGAGTTAGCTATAAGGCCTTGATGTAAGCGATAACATTTGAAAGCTGGACCGTATGTGATTGTGATTTGAACTCTTGATTGTGTGAAACCAGTTTTTAGACAAGCACCAGTTACTTAACAGCCTCAGAAAGTTAGTAAACACTGCCAATATCGAAGACTTGAACCACATGATTTGTACCCACCACCGGAGCCATGGCGAAGAGTTTTGCAGAAAGGAAGGATTACCTGTGCGCATGCGTCAAATAATGGCCTGCCAAATGGAATACCGAAAACATCGATTGATACAAATGTATCACAACTTGTCAGAGGGATGGAAAAAGTCTGTGAGCAACCAACCATAAAAACAACGGCATGTAACACAAGTCTCTTCATAGCAATCACTACATGGCTACATGGTGTATCTAACTAAGTGACTTGATTGATTCAAAATGTGTATTCAGTTATTTCGATTTATTCAAAGGAAAGTTAAGGAGGATTAAGCTATACAGTATGAACATAAAGGGGTAGGCCTATCAATTGTTTTCTTCCCACTTGCTAGCCTACAGCTTCACTGGAAATCTGGTTACTGTTATGCAATCAGTTGGGTTTTGACAACAGCCTGTGATACCTGATGGGTCAATACATCACCATTGCCCGAATCAAGAATGGCCTATGAAAAGCACTGAGGGATTGGTCCAGATATTTTAGTCACTTGTTGACAGATGGCAGGGATCTGGTTTCTCTATTGTCATCAGGAGTCACTCACTGTCCCTTAACACACCCACCCACTTACTTTGCTGTACTGTGGCAAGTCCATGTCATCTGTGACGTATCCAGTGCCCCTGTAAGTCTCTCTCAGTTTTTGCTTGTTATTCATATCAGTAGGCTATAAAGACACGGCAGGGAGAAAATCAAGGGGTAATGTAAGAGTTTCTCTTCTCTTTGGATTTATGTGGTGGTTTGTATGCTCCTTGTATGCTGTTGGATCTCTTATTATTATGTAACATGTTTTTCTGTGTTGTTCAGAGGGAGGTTCAGGCTACTTTATTTGTACATCTGATGGATTGTTATTGCCCTGCTCTTGGTCAGAACAGGATCAGAATTGACTTTAACAGAATTATGGTATTTTAAAGGAATTTTAATAGGGAACCAAGCAAAGCATTTCCTCATACATTACATAAGCTCTTTCTCGACAAGCAGTCTAATGGCTTATTCTTGGAAAGTTCTTTTGGAAGTTGCCGGTCATACATACAGAGGAACTGAGGAGTGTCCCCTGTACTTCCAGATGTCTGGTGGGATCTTCTCCCCTTTGGATAACCTCTATGACCTAGACAGTGCCAACTGCCACCCCTTGGTGTGCCACTTATGCCACGAGCAGTATGAGCACCCATGCCTGCTGGATTGTTACCATACCTTCTGTGCTAGCTGTCTTCGTGGCAGGGCTGTGGACAGTCGGCTAACATGCCCCCTGTGTGGGTAAGCATCTGAGAATGCACTGTAGAGGCCAGTTATGTAATACCTTTACTAAAAACACTGACTTTGGGGACATAAGTCATAGTATCTCAGATAACATCTCATTGTGAATTATTGTTTTCATGCTACTGAAAAAATTGTGATGTCCACACGATAGAGGAAAACAGTTTTGATAAGTGGATTGTTATAGTCTAATTTGAAGTCTATTCATAGCACAATGTGTACCCAAAGGGCACTGTTTGTCTCAAGCGCACTCAGAAGTGCCAGAGAATGGGAATGGCAGGTGCTGTGGGGATTACCTGAGAGACAGGCAGCTGTGCTGTAAATCCTAGTCTTGTATTACAATATGTTGTGGTGCCATAGTGGCAACAAAGAACAAATAAAAATTCAGGACCCCCACGCAGAAAGTACAAAGTGTGATGAGTATCTTGAGATTGTTGTTTATTATTGCTTAGCTCTTACAACTGTTTCTAGCTCATATTTGTAGGCAAAGGTAAGTGTTGGAGATTTTTGTACGGCGCTTTTTTTCAGCATAAGAATCGAAAGGTCTAGCATCTTACTTTACATTCTTACCTGTCTTTGCATTTTCACCTGTCTTGAGTTTTGAAACTTGTTTGGTATATTCTAATGAATTTGTACATGCATTAACCTATCCTAAACAGTCATTATTGTTATGAATGTCAATGATCTATAGCCGAGGTCTCCAACAGGTATAAATTGGGAGCTACGAGTAATTCTCCAAAGGGTCAAATGTAAATAAATCTCATAACAGTCAAAAGCTTTTAAACCTAAATATCTATACAACATACTGTATAACCAACATCCTGCCATGTCTGGTACAAAATTATGCCAATTTTACTGCTCTTTGATGAAAATTGATGCGATCACAAAAAATTGTTATAACTTTGGAAAAGTTACAACAGTTGCATCCCAAATTTAGATGACACTTAACCGGTGGCTCCGATGGCTCTTAACCGCATTGATTTGATCAAAGTAGAAAAAAATGTTGAGACCCCTGATCTACTGTAATGTGACCACTATTGTTTTCTGTTTACTGCAACAATCAATGGCAACCAAACTACTGTATGCTCAACTGCAACAGCTATAAACGTTTCCAATTTCATAACAAACAATAGTGGTTTACAAGAATACACATCACTTGATATAGAACTGTTTTGCCATTGCTTACGTTTGCCATATTATTTCACACAGTGAAAGTGTTAGTGTCTGTTACAAGCCACAGACCACCAGAGACTATTTTTGCTTTAGTCACCTTGGCCTCAGTTATCCCCTATCTAGGAATTCAAGGCATAGCTATTTGTGGCATTGTTGCTATGAAGTTAGTTAGATACGATGTGAATGTGAACCTTTGAAGTCTGACAAGATGAACACATACAGTAGGGCTGGGGATTTTGGCACAGATGCCACAGTTTGACTTGAATAATTCAAAAGCAACAATTCTTGTTCATCTTGACTCAATTCCATATTGATTTGACAACAAGAGGCAAGGTATAAAACTACTTGGATTTAACAAGCTCTATAGGGAGAACAAGCTTACGAACATAAATGTGTGCAGTGTAGTTTGTCCGCATCTACAGTATATGTTAACACTAACGCTTTGCTAGTAGGCTATGTTTTTTTTTCTGCATACACTTTTAGAAACCACTTAGCCAAATGTGTCATTTATTTCAGCAAATGGTCTCCAATAGAAGTTGATCCATCTTGATATAGTCTTAACTGATACACAGTGTGTGTGTGTGTGTGTGTGTGTGTGTGTGTGTGTGGTCTGTAGAAATCAGACAGTTGTTAAGGGCCTAAGTGCACTTCCCCCTGAGGACCGCCTCCTAAAGTTCCTTGTGGACAACTCTACCGACAGTGAGGAGACCGTTCAGTGTGCCAACTGTGATTTAGAGTGTAAGAAACAGGTAATTTATCATCGCCTCTCTCTCTCTTTCTCCCATTCTCTCTTTTACTCTAACTTCACATTACTTCCTAAGGAATTAACCTGTTGTGTGGGATGTCTTTTTCATACCATCATAACAGGATGTGGATGCAATGTATTATTGCAACACTTGTAGCCAGCCCCTGTGTGGAGACTGCAAAGACAGCACCCATAAGGCCAAGATGTTCTCCCGACACGAGATTGTCTCCTTGGCTAAGCGTACCAAAGAAGCCCATAAAAAATGCGGTATGCATACAGTCCAGGTATCAACTAATTCCAGCAGGCTAGGCTGCTGGAATTAGTTGATGTTGACTCTACTGGGTGAAGGAGAGATTTGATGATTTGATGTTGACTCTACTGGGTGAAGGAGAGATTTGAGCCTTAGTATGATGCACTAGTATCACATTTTTTGAAGTTTCCTTGATCTTTGCACTTCTTTTTAAATGAGATATCAATGTGTTATGGTCTCTGTGTGTGTTTGTGTGTGTGTGTGTGTGTGTGTGTGTGTGTGTTTGTGTGTGCAATGCCTCTCCCCAGCCCTCCATGAGGAGCTTTATATCATGTTCTCCACTGAGAAGAAATCCATGCTGTGTATCAACTGTTTCAGAGACATGCAAGTGTAAGCAAACGCACTGCAGCACTGACATAACCATGCACCACCATGTTTTAATCTGAAAGATGGAGGTATTGATCTTCAAACGCTTCTGTGGTGTGTGTGTGTGTGTGTGTGTGTGTGTATTTGTGTCTGTTTCTCAAGGGAGAGCAGAGCACACTGCATTGATATTGAGACAGCATATATGCAAGGCTGTGAAAAATTGGACCACGCCGTCTTAGTAAGTGAACACAGAGCTTTGTTGTTTCTCCCTTTTTATTTCTTTCACTGAGAATCAGGTTATATATATATCTTTCAAACGTAGAATAATTCTTAATCATAGATGCTTTATTCAAGAAAAATGTGCTGAATAGCTATTATGAAGGTGATGTGCATGAAAATGAAGAAAAATGCCAACAAAACACACTGATAATGTCCAGTACTATTCATCTTTTCTCTGTTTAATTTACATATTCTTCCGGCTTAGGCTCCTTTCATTATGGGATATGTGGCTCTTTCATAAGCACTCTCTGATGTGTTATGAAACTCTGCATCC
>JASCQY010000173.1:17070644-17081431 GCA_030264315.1 Sardinella tawilis
GATGCAGAATAACTGTTTCTTAACAGTAGTGTGCTTTATTATAAGGATGTTTATTCGGTAACGGTGTTATGTGGTGTTTTTCTTCCTAGTTAAAACTTCAACAAAATCACTTTTAAATAACAACTGAATGTGAATAAACAACAGTATTGATGTCGTGAATATTAAAGCTGTGTTCAAAACAACCCCGAAACTGACAGAATTCTGAGAACATAATTCTGAGATGGATGCGCTCAACTCCAACATAAATTCTTTGGAGTGTTCAAAATAAAAAGTGACTGTATCAAAGAAAGATAAAAACACTCTCAAGTATTATTTCTTGTGATTTATGCTCAAATATGTTATGTCAAATCACAAGAACTAGTACTTGAGAGTGTGTTTATTTGTCTTTGATCCAAAATACTACATAACACCTTTATGACAGTCCCCCCGTAGTGAATGTCTCTCTTGTTTTACAGTCAGCATGAGGAGAAGGAGCGAGCTTTCAAAGAGCAGCTGTCCCATTTAGCAGCCCTGCTGCCTACCCTCCAAGTATGAAACCTCTTTGTGCTTTACTGATATGTCCATTTCAGGTTCTAATTCCATAGCTGGACAAAACTATGCTTGAACATTCTATCTTGGTCCCCAACTACTTCCTGTCACATTAACATAACAGGAATGTTAAACAGGAAGTTCTGGGGGACCAGCAATGGAACTAGAACCTGAAACGGTCTATTCCCATACTGCATGTGGTGTATACAGTACCTGCTAATTTTCACAACCAAAACATTACCAGTCACTCAGTGTAATTCCATAAGCAAAGTATTAAAAGCAAAGTCGAAGCTCTTGGTCACTTATATCACATACATTTTTTTCTCTCTGCAGGTTCATCTTGTGACATGCTCTGCATTTCTTAGCTCTGCCAATAAATTTGAGTTCCTAGACATGGGTTATGTAAGTGTGCATACATACTCCATACATCATGGTTCATAACATTAAATTGTTACATTAAATGTTTATGCTACTACTCTTTTAGACTGATGGTTAGTATTAGTAGCCGCTTCTAACCCAGTAAATTCTTTCTTCATCAGCAACTCATGGAGAGGCTTAAGAAGATTGCAAAGTTGCCTCACAGACTAAGGCCCACGCAGAGCAGCAAAGTATGACATTTCCCATTTCTTATATGTACACATACATAATATATTTTTCCCCCATCTCCCTGTTACACCCAGAATAACTCTAAACTAAAAACCCTCATCTGAAATGTCACAGGAGAATACATTAAATCAGATGTTATAGCAAGGTATTAGGGAGGGACATAGACCACAATGTGAAAATCACAATAAATGTCTGTGTGATGACTTAATGCGCTGGAAATGAAATGCATTATTGAAAAGAAATGACTCACGCTTGGGGCAGATAAACACGGAGTACCGGTCAGAGTTCGCCCGATGCCTGGAGCCACTGCTGCTGATTGGCCAGCGCCGCTCCCTCTCTGGAAGCGTCTCTGGACTGGGCCTTGGTAGCTCCAGTGGGCTGTGAGTCCCTTCCTCATATTTTGTGCATAAACTGTCAGAGTCTACTGTCATAGTTTCTCTAAATAGCAGCTAGTAACAAGCCTTATGGTTAGAACTAAATAAATTGCAAGCCTAAACCTCACATAGGATTTAAGTTGATGTAATTATAAAAAAAAAAAACACTTATTTAATGGGTGTCTTTAAAACCCAAATCATTCTTGATTTGTATTTTATTTGGTAATGTTGACCAGCTTGCAGTCCTCCCTCTCCGCACCTTCCCACTGTCCGGCGGTCAATGACATGTCCCTGAGCTCGTCAGTGGTTCGGAAACCGACCGCCCACCGCTACATCAGCACCAAGGTCCTGCTGGCCGAGGGTGGGGAGACACCCTTCACTGACCACTGCCGGAACTATGAGAACAGCTACAGGGTAACATACCAGATTCATCTTCTGTCGACTCCATTCTAAAGGGGAATGAATCTCTTTCAAGATTTGCGAATGTATTGATGTGAAGTATTAGTGAAGGAGATATATAATATATTTGAACTCTAAACATTGGCTGTCACAGTAGTCACAAAACTGTCACAGTAGTAAAACTGACAAAACTTATTTAGATGTTCAATGAAAACTAATTTTACTTTCCAGTATTTACAGTGTTTAAACAGCCTTTAGCCATGTTGGTTCACATAGTGTGACTTGCTGTTGTGTTCAGACTCTGCAGACAGACATGCAGACGCTGAAAGACCAGGTGCAAGAGGTGCACAGAGACCTCACCAAACACCACTCCCTCATTAAAACCAACACCATGAACGAGATCCTTGAGAAATCGGTGCAAGTGGACAGGGAGATTTCCACAGAATACTCCTCTGTAGAAAAGATGAGAGCTATGTTTGAAGAGGTAAGGAAGAAGCACATCTCTTAGGGTGGAATTCTCCGGGGTGCGTAAGTTCAAAAATAACTTCCGCCATTCGCTCAAATGACGGAAATGCGCGCTAAGTGATTTTTGTACTTACGCACCCTGGAGAATTCCACCCTTAATGAATAAACCAGCTCTGCTTAGTCCAATACAATTTATCTGTGTGATAACAGATATACTTCACTTATAGACATACAGTATATGCATCATTCATTTGTAGGTCTGGGAGGAGACATTTCAGAGGGTAGCAAATGAGCAGGAGATCTATGAAGGTAAAAAGACTAATACACTTTAATTTATGTCAATGTATGTGAGGACTAAATGAGAGATCTACCAATATGTATTTACGTTTCCAGCACAGCTTCATGACCTGCTACAGCTGAAACAGGAGAACTCCTACTTAACGACCATAGCCAGGCAGATAGGCCCCTATATCCGCTCCATTGCCAAAGTCAAGGAACGCCTTGAGCCCAGGTACAAGACAGTCTGATTACACTGGTGCTATTAATACCAGTCACATTTTTGCAGTTATATATAATTGTCATTTTTTTCCAGTCTTACGCATTGCAAAGTGCAACTGCAATATGTTCCTAAATACTGGTACCTAAAAACAGTCATGGCATTGCATGAATTCATTTTTTTATCTTAACCAGGCTAAAAGACCCCAACGTTTTTAAGGATGATCGCACGGAGACTATGGTGAAAATCTATGATGACAGCAGCACTACTGACTCACGGTCAGTTCTGAGCATTCGCAATCATAAAACACTGCTGTGGCAAAAATCGTTTCGAAATGACAAATGAAATGGAATCACAACTGTTACTGATAAATGTGTTATTTTTTGGGAACAGCAGTGACACCTCATCGAGTACTGAAGATGAGGGTCCTGAGAAAGTGCTGGAAAACGGTTTGCTGTCTGATGATCACACAACCAAGACCAAGGACTACTACAGGGCTAGCAGACAGAAGAGTCCTACAGAGCAGTCATGCCGCAAGGAGATAGCTATTTAGCACCAACACAATCCCCAAATCGAAGGATGTCAGAAGTCTTCAGCAGTCATATTCTCAAGCATGAACTAGTGAACTGATGATTAGTGTTACATTACAAAAAACAATCAAAATATTAATCTCAAACAGATTAAACATTTAACTTTATTTCACAGGTTTGGGGCTGTTTTGTTTATTTATTTATTTATTTATTCATTCATTCTTTCTGAAAACATGAGTAAATGCACAGTAATCACCTAGGAAGTAGATAGTCCTTCTCCACAGTAAAAGTCCTAATAGCACTGTGTCAATATTATAGTGCAATCCAACCCTCCTCTAAATATCAGCAATCCTGTCAGCAATATCACAGATACCTACAACATGTGCTCATGTTCACAACAACCTAGACTCTTGTTTATACAGTGCACTTACTTTGTTAGGGTGTGCACACCAATCACATTTCTTTCATCTGTGTGTGTGTGTATATGTATATATAATATCAATGCCTCCACTGTCAGTTCACTTCCCATTGGCCTTGCTAAGCCTAGCCAAGCCATGCTCCCTCCTCCACTCACATTCTGTGCAAGTCAAGGTTTTTCTGAGGCAGCAAATGCTGAACCAGTCGAGCGTTAACCTTCGTGCTCAGGTCCATTCTGCTACTGACATCAGTGCTGCTGTTGGTTTCAAAACTGCAAGTTCACCCAAACGCTGGGGAGATGATGATGGTGGGCAAAATGGTTAAATTAATATGCAAACAAACAAACAAACAAAACAAACAAACCTAGACCAACAATGACGACAATAAAAATCCCTGAATAATGTATCAGCCTCTGGAAAGCAGAATGTATCTTTTGGTTTATTCTCCTACCAGGTTTTTTATGCAGACAAGCTACCAAGGTCTGCAACTGGCCCCATAGCAAAGTAATTTAAAATGTCACACTCTCATCACTTTCACAATGGATCACTACACAATGCATCATGTAACTAAATCCTCAGATGAAATAAGAAATAACACAGTCTCAGAATGTGCTCCAAACTCCTGTACTGATATTTACCCTGAACCAAAAACTCAACCATTTCAGGCTACAACAACCTAAACCACAGATTCAGTTAGAATACTTTCAAGATTTTCAGATGCTTGCATACGGTTTGAGTACTTAATAGTTTGTTATTCCAATCTATAAAATGATCAGAAAAATAAACTGATCGATGAGCGACGTAGAACATAACCGTCTATGTGAACTTTAGCCCGAGAGGGACCAAGATCCCTTCTTAAATTAAAAGCCCAGCCTTAGCTGGTTTACGAGAGATCACCCAAAAGTGAACACAATCTAAGCTGTTTGAAAGACCACATGCATTTTTACGTGTTCAGTGACTACCCCGGGTGGCATCAATGTGAACATAAAGTGTAGCCTTACTGAGTGAAACTATTTACTTCACCAGTGGCCCTAAGACTTGTACAGATTCAGGCCTAATCCTGACTCAGCAATAAGACTCATGCTAACCTAAAAACGTATCCATAACCAAACCAAAACCAAATCACATACAGTATGTGCCAAACATTCCTTTCAAGCTTGTCTTTTCAGTGAACACACCAGAGGGGCTACATGTCCTGCCTCATATAAAAACTTACAGGGGAAAGAAAACAAATGACTACAACCGTGAAGGATGAAGAAACAGCTCAAGTGAAGTTTTGTAGGATGTGATGAATATATGTGAGGTGAATAGGTAGAAGAGAGAGAGAGAGAGAGACAGAGAGAGAGATGAAATGTATAATAGTTGGAGTGATGACAAGTGAGTGTTAAGACACTTTGTATTGAAAGGTGTTGAGTCCTGATGTCGTGATGTGTACAGCGGATGACGGAAGGGGTTGTTGGTGGCGGTGGTGGAGGTGGAGAATTAGGTCTCCGCCATGGTCTGAGCAGACCAGTGTCCCAGAGGGGAATCGCCTTTTCGTGCTGGCTGCCTTACGTTATGACCCAGGTTCCATCCCAAGAGGATGGCATGGGGGGAAACCCTGGGCAAAGCCAGAACATCGCCGGGCAGCCAGCGCTCTCACGGTGCCTGTCAAGTGGTGTCCTACAAAATGCACGTCCCAGGATCTTGTACTGGCACCTTCCAGTTCAGTCCACAGTCCTTTTCATGCCATCCTGATGCCTGTGATGAAGGGCAGGCCGGAGGGCACCTTGCGCTTGTACTCGATGTAGTCCTCTCCAAAGAAGTGGATGAGGGAGATCTCCTCCTCTTCAATGCGCTCCCGGAAGAAGCGCCAGCTGGCTAGCGAGTAGCCAAGGATGCACACGGGGTTGCACAGCATCACCTAAAGGAGCACATTAAGACTCATTTACGCCTACAGTATGCACATTCAGATATGCTTTAGACAGCTGTACAATAACACCTCTCAATACTGCTTGATAATCTATAAAAAAAATGTGTAGCAGCACATTCAGGGAGAGCAAATCGGTACCACAACCAAGGATATGGTCAGGTTAACTTGAATGTCAGTATATGAAGGATATGAATTGCAGTACTCTTTTAATCTAATCTCCTCTCGGCTCCACAAGTTAAAAATTCAGCAATAAGGCTGCGAGATGTACAAGATTTAAGGGTCTAACAGTGTTTTCATTCATGGTGATCTTGATCTACAGTGCAAGTAAACTGTTTACTGGTGTGCCAGGCAGTCTTATCTGAGTGTCTTCAGTAGACCTGGTATAATGTTGGTGTAGGCTCCAGACCTGTGTGCCAGCACTCCAGTAGAACCATCCCACATAGGAGGGGTGTCTGAAGAAGGAATACACGCCACTGGTGACAAGGATGTGGCTCTGGGACTTCTCGTTCTGCACAATGTGGTTGAAGTTGGAGCCCGCTGTGAACATGGCCATTTTCCTCAGGAACTCACCACACACAACCATCACAAGTCCCAGTACGCTGAGCCAGCTCAGCTGTTTAAAATCTGCAGATGGCATAGTGAAATACTGTGGTTCAGTTGAAGCTTAAAAATTAAATGCACAATGAATGACTTAAGCTAGTTGGGTTAAAATAAAACGTTTTAAGACCTGGAAATAGTAGCTTCTCTATGATGAATTCCACCCACGAAGACACAGCCGCCACAGTGTATTCCACACTGTGATTCAGAAGGAAGGAGTCTAGCGAGAGACTGCGTGGGTTGATGATCGCAGTGACTAAATACTCCGAGTAGTGGAAGAAGGATAGCGAACACATGTACCTATAGAAAGTAAACAAAATTCAGCATTGTAATGAGATGACATCTTCTAAGATGTTATACGATGACATCGTAAGTTATGTGATCTTATGATGTTATGATAGTAAACTCTCATGTATGATGTTACAGTACGTCCGAAGTTTCAAGACCACTCCAACTACACGATATTCATGATTCGAATTTGTCTGGGTCGAAACGAATCAAGATGATGATGTCCTGTTCTTACCATCCAAAGTGTGTCCATGTTGTGTCTGAGAGACTTATTATTATCCCACATCCAAAGGCAAATCCCAGAAAGCATGCGCGCACGGCGACCTGAGACAAAAGCAGACGGGCATGTTTGTGTAAGATGACAAAAACAACTTTAACTCGCTAACAGGCATCATTATTTAAGTTAGCTATCCCAGTGGCCACTTCGCAAACTAAGATGACAGATCTCCAGCCAAATCTACTTATCTTGCCAACTTAGCGAAGGTAATAGGATTATGCCAGCAAAAGAATGGATGGGACAAGACCTCCTGTTATTTCACGATCATGACGCAGGGCAAGGCAAGACCAAATTATTAGTCACTAACAATAAACTTAGTGTTATTTGACAGAGTAGCTTTCCTGCAGTAAATTTAACAAGACACCTCTCTGCTAGCATGCTAGCTAGCCAGCTCTTACCTTGTACAGAGGTCCCTTGTAAATGAGTAGCAGGAAGCCGTTGATTACTGTAATATACACTAGGGTGGCAACTTTACCGTTAAATCCCGTTAAATAGTCGAAAACCCAATCTATGTGAGATGCTACTGCTGCAATAAAAGGAACCAAAACAACACCGAGTCCACAGAAAAAGCTAATAATACTAATTTTCCCCTCTAGCACCAACTTATTGCCTGCCATGTTGAAAATTGAGGTCTGTCTCGGTGAAGTCTCGCGTTTTTTCAGAAGGGATTTTTACCCCTCCCCTTTCTCCAGGAATCTGGTTAAATGTTGGCGCCAGAGGGCGCTGCGAAGAAAGTTAATGCCAGAGCCGAATGTAAAACAAAATACTGTGTGCAGAATTCATCTGTTAATTCCACATGGGACTGTAGGACAATTTATATTTATATTAAGTGAAGAAAAATATTGAGTATTTCTGTGTTTATCTTCAACCGTCTTGATATTCAGTTGCCTACCACTGTCACCTTGATTTTAATCTGAGAGGGTAAATGATATTTGCTTTAATTGTTTTGTGATTATTCGCCTATTTGTAGGCCTGTTTCATTCATCACAACCATAGACAGTGATCAGAAGGCAGTAGGCTAACCAGACAGGGTTGGAGCCAGATGTTGAAAATGTAAAACTTAAATGAGTTGAGTCATTTGTCCATAATAGCCTACACTTTTGTGAAAAAGGCCCTTATGCTACACCAACCTCAAACTGCACAGTATGATCAACAGAACCATTGAACAATTGGAGAATAATCGACATAGTACCAGATATAAAAATGCAAAGTTCTTTAAAAGCCAGGTACACCTAAAACATAAGTAGCCTAGCAAAAGAGCACAGTAGGCTACACAAAAGAGAGTTGACAGAGAAAAATATCCATCCAAGATATTATGAAAAAAAAAAAACATCAAAGCATCCGGCCCAAGTTAGCTATGTAAATACAAAGCAATCAAAATAAACAACACAACTGTGTTTACACAATATATTAAATCTAGGCTATATTTGTGTGATACTGTATGCGCAACCCCCTTAAAACAACTTTAATCTAACCCAGAGTCTGAAACAACCATATAGATTACAGTTCACAAGAAGAGGTGGTTAGTATTCATGAGGCATTATGTGGTGGTGGCCATCTGTAGCCTATAATGTATGTAGACACCCTCTCTGATAACCAATGGTTAAAGTGGGATAAGTCATGGATATGGGCTAAGATTTTCTTATTCTGTGGCAGGCCCATGATTTTCCCTAAGACCTTTGTGGTAAGGGAGTGTGAGTGAGATATTATTATGGCTGGTCACACCGCACAGTGGCAGCATGATTAAGATTTTAAGCCATGGGGGTAGATTTAATGCTTTAATAACAATGGGGATCTAGAAATCCCCTACATGGTCTCTCCGCAGTGCTTTTTTTGTCCACTACACAAATATGGTGTGGGAGGCCAGAGGAGTGGAGCAGAGCTC
This sequence comes from Sardinella tawilis, assembly GCA_030264315.1. Classification (NCBI taxonomy): domain Eukaryota; kingdom Metazoa; phylum Chordata; class Actinopteri; order Clupeiformes; family Clupeidae; genus Sardinella; species Sardinella tawilis. Next base: position 17,079,418 of record JASCQY010000173.1, read on the forward strand.
TGTTGCTACAGCTCTACTTATTTTTCCAAGTCACCAGCCCCAACACAAACAGTGTTAATGTTTGTTTTATTTTTTTTTTTGCATGTTTCCCCTTGCCTTTTTTGCTGCATATTCAGATGAGAATTGCTACGGATTTGAATACATAGATTGCATTGAAAGAAACAAAGCAAACAGAGAAAAGAATGGCTGAGCTACATCATGTAGTGAGGCTGATCCTCGAGTTCACGAGTGTAATCATGTCTCTGTTGGACCTTGATAGGAAGAAACCCCCTGTGGCACTTATAATGTGAGGACACAAATAGCGCTCTTTGATTTGCTATGCGCTATTCACACAGTCGCTCCCTAAACAACGCCATAATGATAAAATGAAATGGCACAAGCTTCTGGTCTTGCTCGTGAACAATGAAAAATTAAACACACAGGGGCTTTAGACGATAATGAGAAATCATCTAGTCCATTCAGAATACAACTGGCTGCTCAATATATAAGCTTCACATGACAACTAAGTAATGTTTCAGTGTCTAATAATGACTGATAGGATTCAAAGGTATCCAAACCAGTTATTTTTGTTATTATTAGAAAAGTACAGTAGTATTTTTAACATTGAATAACAAATGATAAAACGTAGAAGGGCAATTCGATCCACACAGAGAGGCCATTTTGTCATAACCACAATGGCAATAAAATGTGACATTTATTATGTAAATGGTCATATGAAATTTGAGGATTTTTCATTTAGCTGTAATTTGTAAAAAAATGAAAATAATACTACGCTTGCTAATACTCTATCACAGCCAAAATGTTGGAATTGCCCAGAATCAAAAAGACAACATGATGTGTAGAAAATATGGCATTAGGCTAAATAAGCATGCTGTCAGACAGTTTTCTCTATGGGTAGCACATGCAATACGCACAAGAACAGATTTGTGTTGGAAAAAACAATGGGGAAAAGGATTAAAAATATATACAGTCACTCAGGTGAAAACTATCATTCAGTTGGAGCCAAAGTGCTTTGTTCAGGTGGTTATAAAGGCTCCCTGATCCATGTTTATAGTGTCAGGGTCGACACATCGGCCTCGCTTCTGTTTCACTCGTTGATTTTGATGAAATTTTGAATAGCAGCGAAACCCTGCAGATAGTCATAACATGTTAGATTAAAAGCATTAATCATATTCACCCCCATGGCCCCATATACCCCCAGTCTCTCTTGAAATCTACATTTGCTATTCCATTTCAATGATATCTTGAAAGATTGACTAATATACGTGACTTATCAGAGAGTTCAGCTCCATGGGGTTTACCCCGGAAACTCACCCTCCTCACACATGCAGTCAGCATAGCACTTGTTGTTTAGGCTACGGTTGTGAACCTCACAGATGTGCTTTCTCAGATCGCAGCAGGAGCCTGATGTAAGGGGAGAGACATGTCATCAACACAGCAAAATCAGTCAACCAACTCCCCTAATTCCACCATGAAATCGTTCATTTATTTATGTACCAGACACTCTGAGCTAACACATGCACTGTACTGTACATTTTCAACAGGAAGTATGCAACTGGCACTTTGCTCTAGCAGATACTGTATAGGCTACGGCACCTTGAGAAGATGAGATGAATAATGGACTGACCTTGAGGGCAGTCAACGTGGTGGTCACATGGCACAGGAGCTTCCTGATGCACGCCTGTCATATTTGCACTTCTCCATTCCCCAGCATTCCCTTTGGCTGAAAGCGATTAGAAAACTGCTGATGAGACGTTAATTGTGCCAGACCCATGGTCCATAAAAGGCTTATTCATCTATATGCTGTACACACCTGCATTCGTGTGGGTTGCTCCAGGTCTGGTATTTTTGGCTTTGGTCCTGTCAGATAGCATCGTGTGTAATCTAGTGGCCACGTTACGCAGTCCTTCAACCTGCTGGGGCACATATAAATCTTGCCATTTAACATGATTTAGTTACCTAAAAAAGTGGATACACTATTTCATGACACTGAATAATATTAATATTCACTGTA
>JASCQY010000173.1:17121333-17132434 GCA_030264315.1 Sardinella tawilis
GCTCACAGCATGGTGGATGACACTGACTGAGTTCTGCTTGGAGATGATTGGAGACGACATGGATGAGAAGGAGGAGGGCGAACAGGAGGAGGAGGAGGAGGAAGAGGAGAGGGCTCTCTGAGGGCTGTGGTGTTCCCTGAGGGGCGCTCCTCTGCTGGAGCTGGCAGTGAGGAACTGCACGGACTCTCTCCAGCACTGGGAGTAGCCCTCCTTATAGTCCCTCTGGTTCAGCACAGGCCCAAGCTGACGCTGCCTCTGCTGCTTCAGGAAGCTGACCGTCATCTCCAGGATGTCGGCCTTCTCCAGCTTGGCGTTTGGGTCCTGGCTGTGGAACTCTTTTTCCAACAGAGCCTTGAGCTGGTCTATGCAGGTGTTGATGCGATCTCTGCGCATCTTCTCCACTAAAGGTTTCCTTAACTGTAAAAAGAAGAACATTTGTTTAGAAACTGATGCAAGGCCAAAACTGAATAATCAAAGCAGTGTGATCCAAAAGCTGCAAAATTTAAACATTTACGCTTCTGAAATATGCTTACTTTTATTCTGTCCTTATCAGAGAGGTTCATGCTGTCATATGAAGGCATGGAGAGAGTGGCTGTGTAGGGTGCCATGTCCTCTGTGAGTCGACCAGTTCTCTTGGCAGACGAGTGAGAAGTGGGTGCCTTCACTGAAGGAAGTCCGTATTTATAGCCCAGTATTACCATTACAAAGCCATGTGGCTTGTCCTGGGCTAGGTTTCCCACACTCTGACACCAGTGTGTTGAATCAATACTCCAGGGGGGGTGGGCTTGGGCTTGGGTTTGGGTTGGGGTGGGTGGAGGAGGATGGGACCGAAATCAATACTTCTATGGTCAACCGCCTATTTGGTTCAATAATGAGAGAGTTCCCATGATCACAGAAGGGACATGCAAGCAGAGTGAGATTGGCATCTCCTCCTTTGGTTTGATTATTTCCCTGATGCTGATGCTGTTTCATGTGATTCTATTTAAAAATGAATATCTTTGCAGTTCTCACATATGTGTTTGTTAAATAATGAATATCATGTAATTTATTCTACAGTAAAAAGTAAATCTTCTATGTAATTTCATATTTCTTTTCTTTTTGTTGTGTTGTATAACAGTTTGTTTCTGTTTTGTTCTCTTATAAATCTCTTTTATGAAGCTGTGTTTTGTTTAGGTTTTTTTCTCACCCTCTGTATAAAGCACACGTTCACCAGCAAGCAGCACAGATGTTGTTTTCGGGGTAATGTTGATTAAACACAATTATCCAGCCGCTCCTTCCAGGGCACACGCCCGTTGTCCCTCCCCTCTGAGAATATCAGGCAGTGAATGCAGGGCCGGTGTGGGAAACGCATCCGCCGACCAACTCACACGTTCCCGAGTCAATGGAGTTGACCTCCCTGACAACAAAAGCCCCTTTTATCGGCTCCACTGGCTCCCACTCTTGATTGTGTATGTGTGTGTGTGTGTGTGTGTGTGTGTGTGTATGAGAGGGTATGTGTGTATAGGGGTGGGGGTGGGGGTGGAGGTGGTTAAGATGAAAAGAGAGAAAGGGGAGAGGGAGGAGTTGGGTTGGTGTTTAAAGAGACCATTACTTAAAGTCATGCTACATGTATTTTTAATGTAATAATAGCCATACACATGAAGTCATGCCTCTATGGATATTTTTTTTATTGGTTAAGCTTGTCCAGCAAATAATAATAATAATAATAATAAATAAAAAACAATGAACAACAACAGGATTTTGGACATCTGTTTGGAGCTTAGCAAATGCTAGATTTGCCCAGCTGCTTCATTAAACTCTTTCTCAGGTTTCCCTATTATTAAAAACATGGGCACACATGTCCGGGCAAATGCCCTCTAAAGACCTCTGCCATGCCAGCAAACTGCTTTCAGGCCTGCCCACATAACTGCCACCTTTTCTTCTACAGAAGAAGAGGGCATATGCCCAACAGACTTTGGAGAAAAGACATTCACGTAGCCAGCTGCTACTCAGGATTGTGTTTCATTTTCTATCTATGCATCTGATAAAAGCTTGTTTTGACCAAATCTTTTATGTTCTTGCTAATCGAGCAGGTTTGGATAATCCCTCTTTGTGACCCTGTTTAAAAGTTTATAATTGAATGATCAACACCACCAGCATGTTAGACTGTAACCATTCACTGTGGCAAGACTTTTATCTGCTTAAATAGCCTATAGAGAAAGACAAATTAACTTTTAAAATAATCATATAATAACCACACAATTTTTGGATATCATATTCTGAATAATGATGCAGGTGCTTTGTTGAGGTGTTTTATTCCCTCTGACCACTGGAGTGCGCTATAACACAAATGTGTAAGGCTATTGGTCATTTTTATAACATGCTGTTTATAAAAAGTAGTTTCTAATGTTTTATAATGCTGTTCAGAAAGTAATCTATGACTGTAATTTTTGCCATTTCCAATTGGACCAAGAGATTTTGTCACTTTTGTCAAAATTGCTGTCATTCTTTAGTCATGGTGTACATTTGAATACAGTTTTGGAAATGGGCAGTGGTATTCATTTGTGGTTTGATTAAAATGATGTACACCTTGGGTAGGAAATAGCCACCCAGGATTCCAAGCACACTCACATGTATAACCCCCACGTGCATAGCCAGTGCATAGATCTCTCTGTTGATACTGTAGAAAGTGAAGTATGACACCCAGGATACCATGTACATCATCAGACAGAAGGTCACACACTTGGCCTCGTTGTAATTTGCAGGCAGGTCTTTGCCCATATAACTGAGGCAGAAGCAAAGGATGCTGAGTATAACTAAAAAGACCAGTTCTGCAAAGGCGCCAGCAGAGATGGTTTTACTGCACTCCTCTATGGTCTTGTCAAAGTAGAAGTCGTGGTCGTGGCTGGGACGCGGAGGGTCTAGGAGGATTTGCAGGATGGAGATGAGAAGCTCTGCGGCAGAGACCACAGCGATGACCACCTCTGGGCCATGGTTCTTGGACCAGGTGTCATAAGACCGGGGCAGCTTGGAGGACCACTTGAAGATGCAGACCACCTGAAAGGCTCGGATGGCAATGCAGGACAGGCAGATGGTTATGCTGAATACGAAAAGTGGCTGTTTGAGCTGGCAACCAAGTTCACTTGGGTGACCGAAGTGGCAAAGTGCACTAGTGGTGGCAGCAGTGAGCGACAGCAGCATCACAAGGCACGTCTTGCCACCAGCCGACTTCACCACAGGTGTGTTGAGGTTCAGAAGGAAGACCAGGGCCGTGCCTAGTGTTAGCAGCAAGGTGGCAACGAGCAGCAGGAGCAAGGCAATGCCAAAGGGATGTGCCCAGGGCAGGAGTATCACTGTACGGGCCAAGCACACTTCACTCTTTTCCCCTGACCACTGGTTTAGCTCACAGGCCTGGCAGCTGGTTGCACCTGGAGGAACAGTCAGAAATACATATATTTGTGTAATAATAATAGTAGTAGTAATAATAATAATAATAATGCAATAATGCGCCTTTCTCGACACACAAGGACACCATACACAGTAAGAGAAAAGGAAAAAAAAACAACAGGAAAAAAACATCATCAATAATAATAAAAGACATAAATTAAAAAACAATTATAATGACATTAATGGGACAGGGCCAATGGCATCAGAGAGAATAAGCAATTTTGAACAGATGTGTTTTGAGTTGTGATTTGAAGTGTGAGAATGAGTGTAAACAGGGTTGACAGTCACAACCAGCGTATTAATGTACATTGATATACTATGTAATATAACATTAAAAATACACTATAACTATACAAAGACAAGCTTGTTCTGTCTACTGTTGAAGTCAAACAGTTCAGCAAATGCTTTGAAAATACTTGTGAGTCCATGAAATAGATAAAGAGATTTTTCATGCTCCCATGGACATTTGCCTACCAGTTTTGTTGAGGAAAGTGTCAGCTGGACATGCCATGCAGTCAAAGCAGCATTTATGCTGCCCGGTTTGCAGCCTCTGATGGCCTTTAGGACAGTCTGGAGAGCACACCGACTCAGGGACCTGATTTTTTTTTAAATGTATGGCATAGAGTACATTTAGGATTTCAGACATAAATAAACAAGATCGAATCTTCTATCAGTCAAATTCAATGTGGTATAATGGTTGATGGACATGTGGTACTATAAAAAATATATATATAAGCCAAGAAAAAGCAAGAAAAAAACATGAACAAATCTAATCATGTTCTGTGGATTAAGCTTCAAATGAATACGCACCATCCCACCGGTTGTCCATGGTACCTGAGTCGAGTCGATCCACAGAGCAGGTGGGTCTGGACTGTAGTCCCCCACCGTACGCAGCGTCCACTGCTCCCCAACCCACACCCAGGTCACTATGTCATAGCCAGTAGGGGGGTCCCCGTTCTCATCAAAATACACTGAGGTGTTCCTGATAGAGAACCGAACTTTTTTCAGCATTTTCCAAACCTGTTCCAAAGTTCAGCAGAAAACATTACATATGGTATCAGGAATCAGACAACAAACAACACACATGAAATGAACCCAAATTCACAAATCACACACACATACACATGTAGGCTACTGTACTGGTTTGTGTATGTGAAATTCAAAATACCTCAGACAAACCCACAATCTTTGAAACACTGACTGACCTGGAAGGGGGATACTTCTGCGTGCTGGCATCCACGTGCACTACACCCAAGGGTCTTATGCAGAGCATGTGCTATCGCGTACACAGCTTTGTACACGTTAAAGGACGAGATGATGTCATAACTCAACAGAGGGTAGTTCTGAGACGCCATGGTCAGGAGGTTTGTGTTCTGCAGACAGGTGGTACCCAGAGTCTCTGTGACATTCAAACCTTGGCTATTGTTGAGGATGGAAAGAGATTGCTCCTCAAAATCACTGAAACCAGACAATGGAGAGTATTTCACAGACACGCCCAGAACAGTCCCGATGGAACGAATGCCAGGTATCCCTGACACTAACGTCGCCACTGACCAGTCCTCTGTCCCAATCCACACTTTGTCTGTGACATTCTGTTCGATGACAAAGGGGAAAAAGCCACTCACTTTCCTCTTGCTCGAGAAAACAACTATGGTGTTCACTTTTGTTTTGATTATGTTTTGGACTATGGTTCTCATGCGTTCTTTAGTGTCTTCACTGTAGCCTGGTATCACGCCCTGATAGGCCACGCAGATGCCGTAGTCTGAAGACAGTTCAGACAAACTCTGCATGCCCTGTAGGCCGTACTCATTGTCACTGCCGAGAAGGGCGATCCAGGTCCAGTTGAATTTGACAAGAATCTGTATCATTGCATTCACCTGGTTTTTGTCGCTTGGTATGGTGCGAAAGAAGGCGGGATACAGGACTTTGTTGCTCAGCATCTCGTTTGAAGCTTCATAAGAGATCTAGAAATGGATTTGCGGAAGTATGAATGGAAGTACTTACAGGATGAAATACAGTGTATAAGTTAAGGAGAATTGCATTAGTTAATAAGACCAAAGTAGCTACTGTATAAGTGGCATTTAATGAACACATCCATAAGTTTAAAATAAAAATAAAAAAATTGTCTGCATGAGCTTAATATAACAGTCATGGAAGCACAGTAGAACATTCCAGGACCTCACCTGTGGCACCAGGTAGGCACCCAGTGCCGCTGCCGGGGTGAAGCTGTAGCTGCTGCTATCTGGCCCCACCACAGCCACCGCCCTCTGCCCCTGTTGCGTCCCATTGCCCTGCTGCACCAGGAGGTCCAGTGTGGCCAGGGTGCTGGCTGGCCGTGAGCACAAGTCGTAGGTCTGGTAGCCTAATGTTACTCCAGGCAGAAGCTCTGGGTTTGAGCCATTGTTGATCTCCTCCACAGCGTATCTCAAGGCTTGCAGTAAATGGTAACCATGTTTGTTTGAAAGCCCTCTAAAATGACATAATAACAAATGATAAGTGGCAGTGCCTTATAGTAAGTTAACATTGTTTTTACAATTAATAATACATTTGGAGGTTGCTTGCTTGCTTTGTGTTGTTCATTTACTATGTAAGACTGGAATATCTGTTTATGATGGACAGAGGAAGCCATCAAAAGTCCATCCCGTCTATCAGCTTAATAAATCACTAACTCTTCATAAGTACTTACTCTTTGCAGTCTCCCAGATAGGGTCGACCGGAGCCGGCGGTGTCTGTGTTATGGAGAGGAAACAACCCAGAGATGTAGTAGTCTCCTGTGAGCTGGAGTCCCACTCCATCAGCTTGGCTAGAGAGAGACAGCCAGACGTTTGGGGCAATCAGCAGAAGGAGAAGAAGCAGCACTATACTCATGTTTTCATCAGTGTATCAGATTAGGATTAGGATTATCACTGAATGGCATTTATGCACTCCGGGGTTCACACCTGATTACCTCTCTCTCTCTCTCTCTCTCCACACGGATGAGTGCGAACTGATTTGCATCATACATCTCAGGGAGATGAATTTACATGGGCCTATTTGTTTGCCTTACCACATGGTTTACCTATTAGAGGAGAAAACTGAATGAACTTAATAGTCCATGTTAAAAAGACTATCTACTGTACCTCATCTCTGCATTAGTGTGGCTGTTGAAAAGAGTCCTTGAAAGGGAAAGCCATTATCTGTTCCGTTTGAAATTTAAAAAAAAAGAAGAAAGGAACCTATATGATCTCAGTACTGTACCTTATATAATCCATGTAGGCCTACATATAATTCATATAGGCTAATGTCATAAAATGTCTTTTTCATGATTCCACTATTCACTCCTTTCACTTCCAATTACTTCATGATGAACAGATTTGTTAAAGCTGGTAATTGATACTATCATGTCAGAGATGGTACTATCCTCAGGCCATCTGCTAACCAAATGATGTAATTTGAGCCCCATGTTGTTTAGGTTTGTGTTGCGTTAGCGCGTTGATGATCCCCACATGTCACAGCTCCTCTAACCACTAAAGCCTATTTGCCTGATTAGGCCTCCATCTCAGAGGCTTTCAAGAAAACAAAAGACCACAATTTTATTCTCCTAAGCCGGCCAGAAGGAGGACAAATGCAAATTTTGTGTATTGTGTAATTGTTCCGTCATGACAAACTATCTGAACAAATTGCCACAAGTATGGCGATGGATGCAAATTTCTACATATTTATATACTGTATGCTGTAATGTTATGTAATAGTGAAAATGGAAAATTTCCTTTGACTATTTTATTTATGTATTTATTTGAATTATGAAATACTGATTATTTTTTTTGTTGTTGTATCTGATAAGATTGTTTTGAACAATATAACACAGTTTATTCAAATTAATGAAATGATCTGCTTTTACCTCCTTACTTTTCCAAATATCCCATAACTATAAATGTATTGGTTTGTTTGTATTTCAATTAGATTTGTTTTCAACCACCATTATTAGGCTTTCCTTGCCAGACAAAAGCATGTGCAGACCTACACTTTGAGAAGTGGATGTACGATGCCCTCTAGTGTCTCTGGCAAAAAAGTTCTGACTTCAGGCTAAGGTCTGAAGTCAAAAAATATTTTTCTTTCTTTCTTTTTAAAATTCAATAATATAATATGTACCCTTTACTATGTTATTTGGACACACCATTCAAGCATTGAATGTAAGCTATATGTATACTATACTGTATATTAGTATACTGTACTAGTCTGGCTATTGTGACAAAAGCTCATATGAGCTTAGTCTGGCCAACCTTACATACTATCCGACTTCTGACAGACGGAATCTAATGTAGCCTATAGTTGTTAAGCCTGCTTCCTTCACCTGGGAGTAAAGCTTGCTTCTCATTGGTGCCTGAAATTCTGGGACAGGAAATGCAGTAAATAGGCTGCTTGGCCAGACTGACTTAAACGCGAAATTTTGTGCAGCGTCATGGGAAGTATGAGCCCAGGCTAATACTGTACAGTTTATGCTCACACACACACACGCACACGCACACACACACACACACACACACACACACACACACACAGACACACACACACGTGAGAGAGATTGGAGAAGCAAATAAAGTTTTATTAAAACCCTGATGAAACAGACCAAAACAGGGGAAACCTTGTCATAAACTCTTCACTAAGACATTCTCAAAACAATCACTAAGCCATGCTTTTCCATACTCGTCTGTTTAATGTCTGAAGCACACATTTACTCAGAATATTTTCCCTTTTTGCTCTCTTTACATAACATAGGAAAGACAACTTTCTATTTTTACAGATTTGGAAATAAAATAGTGTACAGTGTCAAGGACACTTGGTCAAAGATAACACAGCTGCAGACAAAAATGGAATGGCCAATAATCTTAGAAAATACTCTCAGAGGTTGTTTTATTATCTCCAGTGACCCCTTACCCTGACATTGCAGCTGGGTGCAAGCATATTCTGCAGAAAGCTCGGCAGCCCTTTCAAAACAATAAATATGCACATGGGATATCTATACGCAACCAGACACCACAAAACAAAATGAGAATCGACAGTTTGCAGTGCTGAGTTCCCTTTTTAAACTGCCACAGTGCAGGCAGGCAGATAAGAATGAATGAATAAGATAAGACTAAAAATAATGACTAAAATTAGATACAATGCTACAGGCACAGGAAATCATTTATAAAGATTTAAATAAACATAAAGTAAAACGAAAAGTGGTCCTTTTTGAACAGTCTGTTCAAGAAAACAACAGATTGAATTCTTTGATTATTTATTATTAAAAAACATTTTCTGATGTAAACTAGATTGCTATAAAAACGCCCACTGGCAACTATGGCCAAAATGCTACTGGCATTAATGCTAAATTATTAGCTACATCCCAGAAACACTAGGACTGGACAGAATATCATGTGACAACATACTAATTATAACATTCAGAACCATGATTTCATGAAACTTTTACTCACATTGTCGTTAAGCAATGTGAAATAATATAAGCAACACATTCAACATAAGTAAAGCAATTGTGTTTGGCACACAACCGAATATGCTACAATGTGCAGAAAATAACATTAATGAAATAAGGCTACAGAAGTTGGAGATAGAAGAGTATACTTGGGTATTAGTAGGCACAGAAGGCTTAACTTTAGAATGAAGATCTTCTGACATGAGTCTCTTCCAGTTCATGTCCAAAAACCCATAACAGAGAAGTCTACATTTTAAAAAAGGCATTTCTGTTAACAAATGCAGGGAAAAAATCTGCCTGGCAACAAAAGAGACAGAATTACATTGACAGGAAAAGTTAGTTTCAAAATAAGGCAAGCTTATTGCATAGTACTCAGTACACAGTGTTACTGTTTCTTTAGTTCAGCAAAGGCAGCCACGCCAGAATGGGTGAGACACCGCTGCGGGTCTGAATGCTGAACACATTTGCACACAACAGCATGGACACACCTAGCGCTTCCATGGCAACACGGCTCTGACAGAGCCTTTTATTTGAGAGCATCCCCTGATAGTTATTATTATTTTTTTTAACTTTGAATTAAGAACTTGGTAGGACAGGATTGTCTTGGATGTGTTCTGAATGAAATGTCTGAATTGGCTTTCAAACATATTTCTTTACAGGTGGGTGTGAACAGTTTATCAACAGTGACTCTAACGGCGATGTGTGTTGAGTTGCCAGTATGGTTCAGCATACACCATGTACACCAAAGGTGAACAAGTAAGGAAGGAAGGTCTGCACATCATCCCTAAATGTTCTCAACTCTCTCAGGTGACAAAATCATACAGTAATTTTAAGTCTGAAAGCTGCATTTCTCTGGCTGCCAATTTCTTTTCGACCTACCTGTGCTTGACATTCCTTTTTTTATGATGCTGGCCCATACTGACAACAACAACCCGTGAAGAATGAATGGTGTGTGTGTGTGTGTGTGTGTGTGTGTGTGTGTGTGTGTGTGTGTGTGTGTGTGTGTGTAGCCATTACATGGCAGTACAGGTAAGATGGAGCCAGAATCTGAAACTCCCATCTTGTATGCATTTAGCCTGCTTTAAAGCCTCTGATTCAATCTGTTCCCACAGAGAGGAGTTACTTTATTTTATTTTTTTTTCAAAGCACCAATACTTGCGCTTAGGAGTGTCGAAACTCCAGTGAAATCCTGTGAAAAAATAGAAATAAAGGTTTTGGACACAGAGGACATGGACAGAGAAATCAACTGCTCTCCTCAGCTGTTTGTCCCTTTGTCTCGTCCTCCTTCTGTGTCTCTGCGTTCATCTCTGTCTGTGTCTCTGTCGGTCCACTCTCGCTCTGTCTCCCTTGCGCCATCGTCTCTTCCTCGTCAACAGCATCTTTCTGTGCATCACTCTCGCTACTTATTTCTTTGTCTTTGTCTTTGTCTCCGTCTCGCTCACTGTCTCTGTCTCCGTCTTTCTCACTGTCTCTGTCTCTCTCCAGCTCGTCTTGGATCTCATCGGTGTTCCCTGAGTCACTGCTGGCTACAGAGCTGAATGAGGGAGAACTCCTGCAACAACAACAACAACAACGACCAAACACACACTAGAGTTACAGTACTACAGCACAGTTGCATTCACTTATGAATTCATTAAAAGCCTCATATAACTGATATTTCAACCAAATGTACAGTATGCTTGCTGAAAGTACTAGTTAGATGCTGATTATTTCCCTCTCTCACAGCTAGTTTTAACTTGTTTATTTTTGTATATATGGTACCAAGATCTCCAGAGAAAAGTAGAAAAGTAAATGTAAATATATGTAAATGTAACATGTAACAGTAGGAAATGAGAAATAAGAAAACCACAGACAAACCCCCCCCCCAACCACCTGCCTGTCCACTATGCCCACCTGCCGTTGGCCCCGTTGGGCCCGGAACCCTTGATGAGCCTCCTGCAGGTCTCCATCTGCACGTCCAGCCCCCGCTTCATGCTACACATCTCCATGTACTCGTGTAGATGCCGGTTCATGTCATTCTTCGCTGTGGCCAGCTCCAGCTGTCACAGAGTAGGAAGGGCCGATGAGTGTAGGAGGTTAGAGAGATAATCCGTTCATCTTGTGTGTCCTACTCGTTATTTAGCCATTTTGCACAGTCAGTCGTTATAGACCATTTCAGGTTCTAATTCCATAGCTGGACAAAACAATGCTTGAACATTCTATCTTAGTCCCCAACTACTT
>JASCQY010000173.1:17195121-17219478 GCA_030264315.1 Sardinella tawilis
AGAGAGAGAGAGAGAGAGAGAGAGAGAGAGAGAGAGAGAGAGAGAGAGAGAGAGAAAGAGAGAGAGAGAGAGACAGACAGACAGACAGACAGAAAGACAGACAGACAGAGAGAGAGAGAGAGAGACAGAGAGAGAGAGAGAGAGACAGAGAGAGAGAGAGAGAGAGAGAGAGAGAGAGTGTGAGTGAGTATCAGTACAGCTCAGCCCATCCCCATCGCAGTGCTGAGAGCACCCATCTGGAAACATGAGACAGCAAATCCCCCCTCCAACAGAGACACAGGCAAACAAAGCTGCCTTTCTGCCACCCTGGCACGGCTATAGAGGAGAAAACACACACAGGCTAATACACTACATTCGGATTCGGATGCGGTGGGGGGCACTGGCTTCTCTAATGTGCCATTTAAAGTAGGCCACGTGTGTAGGGTTTCTGGGAAAGACTGTCTTGCCCGGCCAAATGTTATTACACTAAAATTGATAAACTGCAACAACAAATGTGATTAAAATGTAAACAGATCGGTAGGTGAATAGAGTCACAGGATGATCTTGATGGTAAAACAGACATGACTTTCTGCATAGAAATTGCAATATCTAGGCCAGGAGACTCAGTGCCACATACACGCACACACACAGGAGGGATCTTGGCAACACACAGAAAACACCATTACAGTATTTGAACATTTAGGCACACTACATGGATAATATGATCAAAACAGTGCTTTTAGGGACAACATGCTGGTCTAAAGCTACAAGTCAGGATGCTGGGCATCACGTTTATGAGTTCTGTATGACAATCATGCTCCAACAGGTTTGCTATTGCAACCAAAATGATGCACATACACATTCATGTCAATATTTCATTCAGGTAGAGTGGATTCACTCTGCCTGATGAAGGTCTAACGACTGAAAGCTTGCTCCGTAAAGCAATTTCTTGCATAAAGACTTGAAGTGTGCGGATTATCCTCTAAAAAGTCACAAGTTTATACGAAATCCTGCACCTCACACGGATGAGCGGTGACTTTTTACTTTTTTAAATATTTCATTCAGGCAAATCTGGCAAGTAATGGTGACCACTCGACAACCATGTGATGAAGAGCATAGCAAACCCTAGATTAGATGAGCCTCTTTTTGCATAAAGGTCAACAGCTCAACAACAACCCCCCATTTACAGTTCACTTTGCCCGATGACGTGCGCTCTCTCCATCCCTTCACAAACTCACTCTTCTGCACTCCACTAAAATAAGCGGAAAAATGTATTTGCTTTGGCCACGTGCTATATGACAGCGCAGATCTGCATCTTCCTCGGAAAATATCGGACTGAAGTGAGTGCGTGATCTGGACTTGCACAAGTGGCTGGTGGATAAGTGACCTACACCCAAGCCAACTTTGCACTCACAGGATTCCCCATCAAATCAAGTGGCTAATTTGATTAAAAAAGTTCCTGCATTGACACCTCTCGACAAACAAGCTCACAGACAGTCTGCCGCACCTGAGATAGCCTAGGAGACACTTCTTAAAGAGCACCAAATACTAAAAAGCACTTCCTGCACTTGTCCGTTCGCGTGAAATGACATTCGATCGCGCTCTCATCGCAGCGCGGGCAACGGACCAACATTTCCTGCACACTCAGCCTGCTGCTCCTGACATTGCTAAAGCTCTCGTCTCTGCCAACACCCCTGAGCCTCCTCTGCCTTTTGTCAAGCTCGAAGCCTGGGAGGGCGCCACGCCACTCTCGCTTTGACTCCCACAGCACATCTCCCGCTTGGCTTTAACCCGACAAAAGCTGTACGGTGGCCAAGTGAGCGCTGCGAGCGAATTACGGCCGTGTGAGACTCCAGACCTACTCTGGCGTCACCTGCCTTTCACTTCTCGTCTCCAAAATCAATGAGGAGAGCAGACTGTGAGAAATCGGTGGGAATAGTGGCTTTGTTTTGGTTTCATTTTCCCTCCATAAGTAAGGGTGGATGTGCAGACCTGTTAAAGTCTTGCACTCCCCAAGACTGTCAAATCAAATTGACATCCCTGACCCCCTGCCATGCTGTGATTGGTGAAAATACTGATGAAAGAGGACAAGTAGAGCAGCCATGTATTAATCGGGTCACAGCATCACATGAGACTACAGAAGCATATTTTTCTGTGTCACCACTCTATGCACTGAGTGCAAATCAGATGCGCTCCACTTTGCCACTGGCTGGCAGGTAATAACTCTATAGTCTACCACCGACAGAGAGAAGTAAGGCTGATACTCCTCTGACTGGAATGCAAAAAGCACAGATCCAAAACTTGCTTTGGCCACCGCCAAACGCTCGACATTGAAATAAAAATCAGGTAAGAACCGCAAGGCAGCTGCATCAGCAATCAACAGTTTAACGCCAAGAGCTTCTGTAGGCATTCAGAGAACAGGGGGCACCAGCGTTGCTACGTAAGCTTGGCAAACACATGCCCCAACACTCACCGTCTGACAGCGTCTTCACGGTCTGGGGGAGTTTGGCAGACTTCATCATAGCGGTGAAGGTGATGATCTCTGTCCGATCCAGTCGACTGCAGCCCGTGCAGAGGCCCTTTATTAACAAGATCAGGTGCTTCTGCAGGGGTAAAGACGAGAGAGAGAGAAAAGACTGTTACAAACTGCTTCTAGAACAGTAACACTGCTAATTATTTCAGTGTGGCATAGAGTCAATGCCATCTAGACCCGGACATTGACAAATGTGTAAGAGCACGGGAAAGAGTCTCTCGCACCTGTGAAACTGCACATGCTTCATCTGGGTTTTCCAGCCGCAGCAGAGAGAACTCAATCAATACTTTACAGGCGGCCGCCACAGACAGCAACTGATTTCTAGGGACTGGAGGCAAGATCAGAAAAAAATGAGACAATTGCCTTTGCACCACACAATTCCACAATTACATAAATATGCACTTGTTTGAGGAATTTAAATCCAGAGTCTAGCTTCTGACATATATAAACATCCTTTCACTTTTGGGTAGTTCTTCCAGCAGTTATCATCTGCAGTATTTACATAGACAAGGTGTACTTTTCGATGGCAAAGCAAGACATTTCTCAATATTAATGAAATAGAACAAGCAGCATCATCAAAAACTCAAAGGTATAAACGGGATACATACTTTGTCCACAAACTGTGGTGATGTAATGTGCAGAGAGTGCCACAAATGATGAGTAGAACGGCTCATACTGTTTGTCATGGTGTAGAATCTCTGATTCGCTGCAAAAATAAATAAATAAAATCAATTTTGCATTTATCCTAAAGGGTGTCCTAAAGGGTGTTACTAGGCAATGGGCAACATAAACAAAAAGAAAAGCCGACATAAAATGCTTGGGAAAAAAAGAAACTTACTACCATGCAACAACATAACAAACTGCTTTTAGATACCGAATGTGTAGGGCAGCATTGCCTTATGTCTTTCCGAATATCACACAGCCTAGCCATAGGCTCGCAGAAGCACTCCACAGCATGCAAGAGTCACTATCGCCGCGTTAAGTCCTACTGACCGTCATACTGGCACTAACATTATGTCCATCAGCTGCTTAGGCAAGCGCACACAGCGAGTTGCTATGGCTGGTTAGTATACGGTTGGCAACTCCAGCGACACGAAAGATTAAACTGTACATTCGTTGAGAGCGCAAATGTTTCAAAACATTTGCAGACGAAGTAAAGGCACAAGACGATAAGAAGCTCGCTGCCGTTCATAACTTCACTGCCTGTCATACCTTCAATGCCAACAAGATAGGGACAACTCCTTGGGTGACATTACATACGGACTTATGATGTTGCCTAGTCTAGTCTACATGGCATAGTTTGGTTAGTAGCAATAACAACTTCACACCTGGGTCATGCTCATATGCTTTCGTTTTCATGAACTGGAAACTGACATGCCAACAACCCCTCCTTGCACCATTTCTTGTCACTCCCAAACAGATCGCTAGAATGGCTAGCTTGCTAGTGATATGTTAGCTAGCTATTTACATGCTAGCTATTTTGATGACCAGCTAGCTTGTTAGTAACTAATTCGAAAATCTTTCCTTGTGATTTGTCAGCAGCAAGCGGGTGAATTCATGGAATTTGTCTGCAATGACAAGCTTTTAATGATTAAAGTGTGCATCATGGACTCAGTAGACTAATGCACCATCCTAAATTCGGCCTGATGATGAAGCAGATTCTCATGTAGCAACCGTGCTAGCTAGTTTGCTATAGACAAGCTAGTAAAACGGTAGCCAAAAGCTATCATATTGCTAACTAGCATAGCTAGCTATCTCTCAGGCAAAATTCTTTCAGTTTCCTTTGACACTACGCCCAATTGATGTCAAGACATGACAATATCAGACCTGTTAATGATGGATCCTATAAGCTGAGGTAGCTCTTTCGTTTCAAAAGCCGTGTACGACGCTGATAAAAGCGGTCGTACAGCTGCGGTCCACTCAGGTTCTCCATCTCCTCCACTCGACGCCATCTTGAGATTCTCTATTAGAAAATCCAAGGGAGGAAATGAGGTTAATCACTACACGCAAAATAACAGGAAGTGTCGTCATTTTAAAAAAAAGTTTTAAGGTGTAAAAAAAATAAAAAAAACAAATGACGTTTTGAAATGACGTACTATAATATCTTTCTCGTAAGTAAATTCTTCATTCTGCACCAGTAGAGCAAGTATGCAACAGCTCGTTTGCAGCAGAGGATTTTGTTGCTGAGTGGCACTTGAACCTGAGCTGCATTTCTTCATGTGATGCAAAAGTATGACATGAAAGTCATATCTGTT
This sequence comes from Sardinella tawilis, assembly GCA_030264315.1. NCBI lineage: Eukaryota > Metazoa > Chordata > Actinopteri > Clupeiformes > Clupeidae > Sardinella > Sardinella tawilis. Next base: position 17,199,889 of record JASCQY010000173.1, read on the forward strand.
CAAGCACATATAAAGATTGGAACATTATATTTCTTAATGCAGTAAGCCTATATCTTAATGCAACATTCGTTTTGATGCATAGCATTTCATTTAATTAGTGCAACTGCTTGCCTTTTTTAGATGAATGATTCCAAATTCTAAGGGTTTAGTGTAAGTTTTGCTCTGATATCCCATGACAGATAGGTGTAAGCCTTTTGAGTGCAGCCTACATTACATTGATAATGCCATTATTTGAGCTTACACATATTTCTCCAACCTCTAGCGCAATCAATATCATGTTTACTATCTTTGGTACAAAACCAGAATGTGTAAATATTGCATAACATTACTTAAGCAACAAAGCAAAAAGCAAAAAACCACCACTTTCATACTGTTTCAGGTTAAAATCTAACTTTATTTCCACATACTGTATGTCTTTTCAGCAACAAAGAATGATTTGCAAGGTTCAGAATATTTTAATATCAAGATAAAGAAAACACACATACACCTACATTTTTTCCCGCCAAAGTCATTGGATTTATAAAACTTTTCCATTAGTGAATTTGTAAAGCAATTATTTGTTAGATTTGCAAGATTATAAATTAATCACACACACAAAGTGATCACTGCCAACCATACTTTATGTGTACCATTTCTGTACCTTTAAGAAAGTCTTAAAAGCATCATAAATACTATTTACACACTCAAAGATGTATCTGAGGAAGAAGCATGACTATTCAAATTATTTTTTTAAGACAGACAAAAACATCCAGTGCATTAGACCAAAAGGCCAAAACTAATCATTTCAGCTAATTTCACATCCTTACGAGTAAAAGTAGAAAAAGAAAGGAAAAAAAAAGAAAACACACATTTTGGAAAAATAAACAAACAAAAACACACAAATGGCTTTCCCGACAGGTTTCTGTGCACCCCTGAATATGTCTCCTTGTCTCCAGCTCCACAAAAGAAAACAATCGACAAAATAAACATTGGGTACAAAAAAAGACAATACACAGAAACATTATTTTATCACTCAATTCTACATCTGGAGAGGAACTCCCACTGCATTGTGCATGCACAATCATTTTCACAATCATATCCCTACATGAAACTGTACCTTGCAAGGCACAAGATGCAGAAACATAACAAAAATGTAGGCAGTGTGGATGAGGTGGAAAAAAAATACAAATGATCCATGGACTGACATGAGGTGAAAAAGTGGGTTCCTTTAACAGTTAATCATTATCCTTCCAAAAGCAGACAGTCGGCTTCCCAAGGCAGCTCTGTTTGCAATCACAATCAAGACGCAATCCTTCTTGCAGGATAAGACCTGGCTCTAGTGGTCCCCTGGCATCCTGGCATTAACCTCCTAAAGACAGGACAGAAGGGGTCGAGTGCCTGGTCGCAGTGCCCTGGGCGTGTGTGCGTCCTTACCGCCATGCACGATTGAGCAGTTTCACCTCAGCAAGTCTTTTGCTGATCATGGTGGCAAAGAAGAGTCCCAGCAGCACACTGCTAATCAGCATATAGTCATAGTCATCCTTGAGTACATCAAACTGCTTTGAGGGGTATACACGAGTCTGGTAGATGTCCAAACCATATGCCACCACCTATCGAGAGGAAAAAGGTATAGCACATTTAAGTACCTCAGTAGAAAGATGGTGAGTTGTCACAGGTGCTGTGCGTAGCAAGACAAGTTTACATAGAATTTACATGGACATGCAGTCTTACCAGACATGTGGACTCCAGACCAGAAGGGGCTGTATATATTCCTTTCACTCTAGATACAGTCTGGTTGTAGTTGATAAACCACTCCGTTCGAATGGGAAGCTCTGGTGCATAAGGAATCAGATTCTCCTCCCTTGCAACGACACAACAGATTTGTTGAGGATCTTATTTCAACATCCAGACACTTTATTTCAATTGTTCAAAAAAGACACTTTGGTGACTTTTGGAGACACTTATGTGACAGGCACAGTGTATTTTGGATGCTGGGCAGAGGACTTATGCTATAAAGGCTATTTTGACTCACCTGCTCTGGTCAGAAACGACTTCTGGCCTCCTTGGGTCCAGGAACATCTTTGGTAAGGACAGGACTGCCCCTGATGGAAGCCCAACTAAACAGAGGCAGAATATACAGTAAGCCAAATATAAGCAATGGCCTTGACAACAGCTGGCACACGTCTTGTGGCAATGCCTTTGCATATGATTAATATCACAGAAATACAACTCCAGTATCATATCTATTAACGCAAGGAACGTCTGTGTGCGTCACGTGTGTGTGCGTCTGTGTGTTCTACGGATAACTCTTGAACCACTCATCCAATTGACCTCAAATTTGGTATGCATCTTGCCAATGGTTCGAGTGAGTGCAGTGCCAAGTTTCATGTTTTTTTTGGGGGGTGACCAAAAATATTAAAGATATTATTAAAAAAGCAAATTACAATTCCTCCGCTAGTCCATTATGATTTCAGGCAAAGTTTCTGAAAGCTGAACTCACCTAGCAGGTGTCGGCTGGTGATGCCTTTCTCTGTGAGAGTAGCCTCCAGGGTATTGATGGGGGAAGGGAAGATGTAGGACTGCTGCAGCACCTGAGGAGGGTGGGGCCGGTCGAGGGAGCTGAATACAGTGCTGTTGTACAGCTCCATCCCCTCAAACAGCTCCAAGACCGAGAACTCGATCCTACGGGACTTGATGTTCCAGTACTCATACTGCAGGATGGTGGATGTACCAGAGAGACAAAACAAAAAAGTGGAAGAATGAAAGAGAATAATTTGCAGAAATAAACCTAAGAAGCTTTGAGCCATCAAACACAAAAACATTTTGCACAATGTATTTTTCAATGCATTTCAGAACAGGATATCGGCTGGTTGATAGTTGGGGATTTATGATAGTGACCAATCAACCACCAAGCCACTTTACATAACATGATGCTGGCTACAACAGCTATGGTTCAAGACATTTGCAGCATTTGCAACATTTATCATAAATATCAACGACATTTTTTAGTGGAATTGCTTACCACCACCCAGTTCTCGGAGTGCACAAAGTGGACAGGGCCGCGGGCCTTCCTCTGCACGGCCTCGTGGATGATGCGTCCCGTCACACCGTCAATCAGGAAGATCCCCACAAAGCTGCGCTCCTGGTGGGCGTCAGTGCTCTCAGTCACCACCGCAAGAAGATTGGGGTTCAGATACTGAGGAGGTGAGAGGGGGAGCAAACAAGCTTTTTAAACATCACATTATACACCCTGCCCAAGGCTGCCATGTTGGATTGGATAAAAGTATTCGATGGATAGAAGTGGTCATTCCTTATTTTAAAATCTAACACACACACCATTGACACGAAAGCCCAAAACTAAAGCAGTATAGCAGAAGGTACGCTGATTGAGGAGGATAGGTTGAGTGTTAAAATGTTCACCTTGTAGAGTACGCTGCGGTCTCCCATGACACGACCTTGGGAGTGAACATGCTCGTTGGGCCTCTTGCCCTTCACGTCCACAATCTTCTGCACCTCAGTGGGGATGACCACCTCCCAAATCAACTCAGTGGACAGATCCTGGTATGGTCACAGGTCATGCAAGGTTATTAGTTTAGTTGGGAGGAGGTTGGAAAAAAAAAAAAAAAAAGTTATACATCAATAAATTTTGTCAGTGTCACATGCTTACCTTGCGGAGACGGAAGCCAGACAGCTTTCCCTGGCTGGAGTCCACCAGGTAAAAATATATGGAGGATGCAGACTCCTGAAGCTGCTGCAGCACATTCTTATTGGAGGGGAAGGCTGTGACCTGTTAAGATGATGTATTAAGATAAGAGTATAGAAATCATACGGTGTAGCATTTGGAATCTTTCCTTTCATATTCTCAATTTTGAAGGCAAGAAATATCTTAACATATTGTTAATGATTTAAAACCAGCAAGAGCTGTTCCTCGTGTCAGATTCAAGTAGCTTGGGTACAGTTGCCATGGCTGCAGAACTCACCTTGTACTGGTCGTCGACGAGCAGTAGAATTTTGCCATAGTCCTGATCCATCAGAGGCAACAGCAGAGACTGCAGTATTGGTCGTGGCAAAGCAGGCAAGCTAATGTGACTCTTCTTACCAAAAATGGGGTTGAACACGTGGAGAGACGCCATGCCAGTCTCCTATCAAAAACAAAGCACAGTGCTTTGTTATGACATGCCAAGGCAAGTTTATGTACATTTACTGACTTAATACAACTGTCAATGTAATGCAATACCTTGTCCTTCACTAGAAGAGTGCACTGAGGTGGGTGTGGGAAGTGGGCAGTGGTCCGCTGCACCATCAGTTTAAAAGCAGAGTTAGGCTGGATGTTCTCGAGGTAGTGTTTCCACAGGATGCTCCCAGATTTGCTGTCGATGCCAAAGAGCTGTGGGAGGGGATTGAAGGCATGTTATAAATGGAAGCAGACCAGCCTACACTCTGGTGATACTGGTGATACCCAACAACATTAACATGTGCATTGTGCAGCATGATGATCTATTTGTGTGTGGATTTTTAGAGGTGAATGATGAACAGCTGCGACAGCATTGCCTGGCAAGTGGCACAAACACAGCTTACCTTTCCAGATGCGGTCACCATCACCATCATCTTCTGCAGGTTGAACTCGTCCCTGGACAGCGTCTCAATGGTGACCTCATTCTTGACCTGGCTGCGGGGCTTGCGGGCATCGTAGAAGAGCTTCCACAGGTGGCCAATCCAGGACTGCAGCAGGATGAGTTGAGACGACAGGCGCTTCAGCACCATGGCCAGCAGGCCATCTACAGACAACACAAAGGATGAAAATCACCAGCTTTCCTGGTGTGCTTATGCACCTAGATCTTTTCAACTTTACAATCCCTGACGATGCTAACACAAAGACAGCACAATGAAACATCACAAGAGCAAGCAAGCTAGCTAGTTGACAATACTACATACAGTACTTAGTGTTTAAATAAATATACACTGATCGTCTATTTACACAAACATTTACACACATACAGCTATTGCAAATACTGCACTGGCACAAGCACAGCTCACAGCTAGGACAGCTTGAAGTGAGAAACAAGTCAGAAAAAAAATAAACAAAGAGGATAAGAAATGAAAAAGAAAGCTCGTCAATTTACCTTGAATGGCTGGATCCAAAACGCAGCAGTTAGAAAAGGCAAAGAAAATCGACATGAAACATAAAGAGAAGACAAGAGAGGAACGAGCCCAGCACAGGAAGTAGGAGTGAGAACTTTAGACAAACAGGAAAGCACAGACCAGGCATACAAAAGCACATGGACCAACTTCACATGAAGTGTGAATACTCTTAATGATATGGCGCCAGAGAATTAACATGTTTACAAAAGCAAAAGGCACAGAACCAAAAGTCAGTTTGCAAAAAATATGGCAAGCTTCTATGGCTGACAATTTTAGGGTTCAAATGCTTTTTTAATAGGTGAAATGTTTTCCAAGAATGACTTATAATGCTCTGAAGGTCATTAAGCATTTGAATGTAATTATTTGTATTTTAGACAGTAGTAGTAATCAGTAATGAAACAGAAAAGGAGGGACAATTCAAATCCTTTCCTCATCATGAGATAAATGGGTTAAAAGGATTTTCAAAAAAAGCTCTGTGGGTACATCTCTAAAAGATTTTGTTAAGCAGAGTTGCACTTTACCAGCTTTCTTGCCAAACTCTCCCTCCAGCTCAGCTTGGGTTCCTGTCAGAGGCAAGTCAACCATCTCCATGGTAACCACATCAGCTAAAGCTTCTTCCCTAGACCAGACCACCCGCCCTGCAAAGACAAGCATACGATTCAGTAAAACAAACATAGGCTTGTAAACAGTACACAGGCAAACATTTGCTTGAACGCTCCGAATCACGCTACCATTGCATGTGAAATTGCCTACCCGGCTGTTGAAGGAAGGTTAGAGCAAAGTCCTCTGTCTGCACCATGGCTCTGTAGCCCACAGAGTCGTCTTTTTTCAAGAAAGCCTGGATGTACAGCTGAGAGAGAAATGAAACACATGAATCATCAGCTCAGAAAGTCCTATTGTACAGTTATAAGTATTTATTTATTAATTTCCTGCATGCTCACAAAAGTGTCTAGTATAAAGCTGTGTGAAATTTACTTGACTTTGAGGCAAGGGGCAAGGAATACACCCGGAAATTGGAGCTCAATTGAAACCTTGGGAAGATAGCCAAAGATCATCTAGCGGTAGCATCCCCATTCACCCTCATTCATTTTGTCTGACTTCTGACATTGCATAAGCCTTCATGTCAATGACAATATTATCTACAGAGAAACTACATTTTTCAAACAGGCACAGTTTGTGCGTAAGTAGCATTATAGTCAAATGATAAGCATTTTGAGCATTTATGCTACTTGGTAGCCTCAGATGACGTGAAACATCCGCGAAATAACCATACTGTCTGGACCATAACCCCTAGTCGAATCAGAGATTATTAAACTACACCATCAATTTAGCAAAGTTCTGTGGAGTACTGGAACTTAACTTTTCTGGATGTATGCGGCTGTATATCGAATAGGTTTGGCTGAAGAAAATTAACCACGAACACACTTTTACTGTCTGTGGAAATTATCCTGGGTACATATACCAGAAAAGTTACTGATTGTTAGAACGTTGCGAGCTGACTTGGAGCCTGCGCAGTAGGGGTGGTGCCCGACTGAAATGAGCTTCATCACTGTCCCTTTGGCAACAGCGTGTTTCCGCTGTCCATTTCTTTTACTGTCTATGCTTTGAAGTCTTTACTTACCTTACTTGGCTTCCCACCATTTGGGTCCAAGTGGTAGATGACAGTGGTGTCTAACAGTCTTCGGCCAGTGTCGACGGTGAAAAGGTTGATGCTGCAAGCCTATGGGAATTGATAATAGTGATCACTGACAGCTTTTGAACGACCATTACTTGGATGCGGGATAACACTGAAAAAAATAAAACACATAATATTTTTGGCTATAAAACAGTGACTCTTAAACTAAAATTTCATACAACTTACAGTTTCATTTTTGGGTGTCATGACTCCAGCTACTGTCTTCTCCCCAGTGGTGGCAAAAGCAGCCAATCGTGACTGTGAAGAGAAATACATATTCAGATGCATTCTGGATTCCACCCCAAAAAGCAGTTAATTCTCAAATGATTCACACTCATGTGAATCTGTCTTTAGAACCCAACGCACAGGTTTGAAGTCCCTGAGGGTACTGATGATGCCGCTGCTGAGCTGGAGCAGAATGTGATGCTCTGGGCCCAGCTGCAGGAAGAAGGCACCGAGGGGAGGTCGTGCAGGGTTGGGCTGGGTGGCGGTCAGCACAGGCTGGAAACCAGGGGCAACCTCCAGGTCCAGAGACTACATAAGGAGATAACAATCATGAGCCAAGACACCCACCACTCAAACAGTGAAGAGTGTCAGTGAAGAGTTTTTTTTTTCTATTTATTTATTTATTCATTCTTTTTATTACATATCAAGCCTGGAGCATCTGTCTGTCTGTCTGCCAGTGTTGTTTGTTTGTTGTTTTATCCTGTTGTCTTTTGTGTGTTCTGTCACTGTCTTGTGTTGTTGTAAGCTGAACTTCTTATCTGCAAACAAATCTACCCTTTTGGGTATCAATAAAGTCACCTTACCTTTGTACTCTACATTGGGGCTGCAGCAGCCTCTTGGTGTGCAGTATGCTTTTTAATGGCCAAAAGGGTTGCACATCATTCCTTGCAAATGAAAGCAAGAGCACCTAACAAGAAACATGCAAACACACACACATACAGTACACACACACACACGCACACACCTGTAAGAGGATCTGGTTCATCTCGGTCTTCTCTTCTGAGTTCAGTGGCAGGGTGTACAGAGAAAGTGTGATGGGATCAACACATAACAGGATGCCTGCTCCTACTACCACGCAACTCTCCTCCAGACTAGACATCCATGGGGCTTCCACAGAGGTCTAGATATAACATTAGAAGGAAGAGTCAAGTCAACTTTTCACAAGTTCATATTTCAAATGTGTTCTGTACTCTCAGTGTATAACACTGTCTACCTAAATTTGGGAGAAATACACGGAAAACATTTACCTGTTTCATAATCTCCCCATCTTCTATGTTATATGACACAATGACTATGTGAGAATTGGGAACCAGGCCCAGAACCAAGATCTCTCCTTGTCCTCCTGAGTATACAGTTTGATACTGCACAGACTCACTGTAAAGGTAAATTGGAAACCTCAGTCATTATTCAATCCTTTCCCATCACTTTACTTCATTATGTTCAACACTAATCATGTTCAATAACACCATACCTGTCTGGAAGGTTTTCCACCCATTTCTGATGACCATTGGAGAGGTAGTGAATGGAAATAGCTGATTTCTTGAGCACAGCTACATATTTAACAAAGTCCTGCACTCCAATAAATGCTGCTGATTGAAAACTGCAAACAGAAATTAAAATGATGAAATTCATGAACTATCCCCTTCATCTATAAGAGCATAACATTTCACATCAACAATCAAACTAAATGGAATGTTAATGGTAGCTTTTTTCTTACCTTCCTGTGTCTAGCGCAACTTCCCAATTCAGACCACCAATATTGGTCTCCCAGCAGCGAAGCAGACGTCCATCTCCGACCACCACAACAGCATCTAAGGCCCAAGAAGTGATTTTATCATATTGACTTATTCTACTACTTTAATTGAATGGCTTTGTCTTACTGCGAATTATACTCACCTTGCCCATGAACAAGAAGCTTGTCAATGTTTCCCTCTGGGCCTGTTTTATCCACATGTCTCCAGACTGTTTGAACACAAAATCACTTTACTATACCTCACACTAGCATACACCATCAACAGTTCTTTCTCTGTATCAATGGCTATAGAGTGGTCATACCAAAGGCTGCCATTTCCTTCAGAATATAAGGTGGTTACATATAAGGGCTGTCATTTCTGACTATACGCATAATCAGTAGACACAGATATAATTTATAATGGTGCAGGGTTTTCCAAACATGAAACCATATTTCAGGGACCAGATTAATTGAAAGGGATAACTTACATAAATCTCCAGTTCTGGAATTCAATGAAGCAAATATATTCTTCTCAGTTGCGACCAAGAGCTTCTTGGATGCTTGTGAATGAGTCTCAAAGAAGGCGAAACGCACATTTCCTACATACTGCTGCCTCCTGTAAAACGGCAAGGTACGTTAGGTTAAAAACGGTACGTGACCGAATGGCAGATAACTTTAACAATATACAGTATAAGAAAAGTAGACGTAAATGTTGCATGACACGATAGAGTCAGGCAAAGTACTCTATCATTCGATGAAACCAACTTAAATAGTTTAGTTGACGTTACTTTAATTCGATACTTTGCTAACTAACGGTTAACCCAAAATATTACTCTATGATGTTATCATCAGCAAACTTACTGGTTAGAGACGACGGTGATTTATAAGACACATCGACTGAGGAGATAGCAACGTCGAGTTGCTGAAAAAGGACCGAGGTAGCTCGACCACAATTTTGACATTGGCAGTTAGCTGGCTAATGCGGCTATCGGCTAATTTTATACAGTCGTTCGCTTGAGACCCGACAGGCCACAAAAGTATCAATACGTCCAGATTGACTCTAGACTACGTGTTATTAATATATTCTTTAATGACTACATTACAAAGTTGAATTTCCAAATCAACCGGCTTTTGCTGCCAACCTAGCTAGTTAGCCAGCCGGGCAAGCTAGTTTCAATGAAATTGTAATCTTGTTAGTCTTTTTCTGCAATTTCAAAGTACTACATCGTGTAACGTTTAAATATCATGTCACATGCAGGATACTTGCCAGTCAAACTTGCCCACTTGGTCTTCAAACACAGCATCTGTGTGTTTTAATATACACAAAAAGATAGCAAAAACACATTTTAGCCAAGACATGTTGCAACTCCAACGACGGCTGCAGCCTGTCTCAGTTTATTTCCCAGAATTCCTTGCGAATGACCCGAAGCTACGGATGCTTCTCAGGACATGAAGTTGCATGAGATTACAAAGTAACCTTAATTTTTTTTTTTACAGCTTTACTGTTTATAGTCTTTCTACTGTCTTTGTTACATTATTTCAGATATCTTGTTCAGTCTTCACATCATCACCCAAAGCATATGAATCCTGTCAAATAGGCCTATATTCTGGAATGTATACCCTATTTTAACACAAAAGTCGGATGAGTAGCTGAATACACCCTGTAGCTCATTTTCACATTACACTATGCATCTCTTTGAAGGTATTTCCTTGAGAGTGCATTCTTAAGGAGGCTATTGGGATTTTCTGGGAGATCTACTATGGTGAGATTCTGTTTTGCATGAGAATTTTAGGACGTATTTGTCCTAAAATTATATTCGTCTATCTAATTAGATTAGTCTGATTAGTTTTACAGTCTTGGCATGGGGAGAAGCCCCTGGCTGCGGGCTTGCATGGGGCTACTTGGGCATGGGGGCATAATGCAGGCCTACAATATTTTGTCTGTCCTACCTACCATGCGTGCTAATCTACAACCACAAGGTGGCGGTGTGACATAGCTATTTCTGGACCCTGAAATACTGTAGGTTACACTGATTTACTTAACTTTTGATAGACATGTTTGTACATGAAATGCTGAATGTCAAGTGTTATTCCATCGAAGAAGACAAAGGAGATTAATGAGTTATTATTAAGACTAGACAAAATGTTTAATTTTCAATGGAGTAAACCCAGGCTTAATTTTGTTGTCAACTGTTGAGCTGTTAAAGATTTGTTGGGACAAGGGTGGTATCACTTATTAGGCTATATTAGTGTCGTATATGTCTATGGATGGTATTCTGACATCTGCTTTGAAATGAAACGGGAGCTAAAGCAACCTGGCTCCAGCTCCTCCCTGGATCAAAGGAGGGGTCTACTGTGCAAATGTCACTTGGCATAATGACCGTTTTCAACCTGCATGCGCGGTGCATGGAGCAATATTTCTCACGTGCTGATTCAGCGGTGGATAAATCAAGTAACTTTCAAGTGTATTACTGACAACTGTGGCTAAAAATAGAACACTTATCTTCGTCTAACCTGACGGTGAAGAGTTTCTACCAGGATGCGCCTGAAACAAAAAATCAATGCGAACTTTATAGTATATTTAAAGTGCTAAATACAACGCCGCTAAAAATGAATCTCCATAGGGCTATTGTCCTTTATGTTTTCACCATTGAAATCCACGCAGGAATTGCTCTTGGAACACTCCAGCCGTCCATGTGAGTATATATCCGTAGCGTAGAAATGATTCAATTTCCAGTTAAAAATGCTCTCCTCTGTCCTCTGTGCAAGTCTCTCTCTCTCTCTCTCTCTCTCTCTCTCTCTCTCTCTCTCTCTCTCTCTCTCTGTGTGTGTATGTGTGTGTGTGTGTGTGTGTGTGTGTGTGTGATAGCCTATTACTGAATTACCTTTGGGTCATTAACACAGATTGTCCATTAACAATTCCACTGCCACTTAATAATTCATTATGTATGTATGAACCATAATGTACATTACTTAAATGCATATGACAGTATGATGTGTAGCCTATTGCATGGTTTCCTCTATTAGTATTAATGATGCTGTCATGTGTGTTCTTTTCTGCCTGCAGGCCAAATGTATGCGTAGAGCAAGAGAAAATCTTAAGGCACGAGACACAACCTTGCGTGCAGACCTTCACTCGGATGATCAAAGTATGGAAACAGGGATGTGTGGGACACCCTTGGTGTATGAGCTACGAAAGGAGGTGTGTGTACTGTATGTGTGCATGTGTGCCTATACACTTGTCTCTTCACAGCTCTGTCTCTGAAATGTACTGTCTCATCTTTCATCACATAGCCGAGCTTGTACAAATCTGAACTCAGTGTTTAATCTACACTTGACAATTGCCTTAGCAGACTGTCTTACTGATCACATCTGTGCTTGGTCAGTTTGTCACATCATCATTTATTCACAGTTATGACTGCAAAAGATGTAGGGATGCAATTTAAGACAGTTATCGATGTTGTGCAAACAATCACTTGCAGGCTGTCACAGGCTCAGTCAGCATACTCGGATGCCTGTTCACTCACCCATACAAAAGACAACATGTTTTAAGCACACCACTTTCCGTCCTCAATAGTCTCAGTGTCATCCAGTGACTGACACATGGTGTGCTTATCTAATGTTGCCTCTTGTCTCTTGAGTCCATTTTTCTTTCCAGCCAAACTTGTAAAAAAGATGTTTCAGGGTTAAAGCCAAGGTCAAATTCCTGACAAGACTTTACACCTAGGAAATAATATTACCAGTTATGTTAGTTTTTGAGGTCACTTTCTCTCCGAAGCGCCTTCCCTAATAGTCTTGGAACAAGAGGTCAGAAAGGCAGAGATCCATTGTAATCAAATGTTTTGTCCAAACAGTCCTTTGTGCAGTGACAGATACCGAAACCCAATATCTTGTCTGGTGTTGTATGGGCTTGGTGGGACAACAGTTTGAAAGCGATCCTCTCGGTGAGAGAAGGTTATTAAAGCTTTCAGACGCTTCATGTATCAAAGGGAAAGGCCTAGAATCTCATTGCTATCAGAGCTCAGGGCAATTACAGGCGCTCTGAACAAACCCCATTAAACAGGGATTGAACGGTGACATTTTGCAGATGAGACGAACAAATGCTGAACTAATTGGGGTTTTAAAGCCAGCAGGTTGTCTTGCCTCTGGTGTGGCAAGATTTGTGAATCAGGCTCTTTGGTCTGAGTTCTTTTTTCACTTGCAGTTGTCCTCAAGTGTGTGATTCTGTTCTAAGTTTTGAAGTGTGTCTATTATCCGAAAAGCCCTCTTTATTTGGCAACACAAAACCATCACTGCTCCTGCACGGCTGTTGGGGGAAATGCCACTTGTTCAGGATGTCAGTTATTATCGATTCCTGCAATACAGAATGAGGCCATCTTTCAAACACTTCACTTAAGCTGGCTTTGAGTGTTTACTGTAGCACATAGCTAGGTACAGTTTTGATGACAGGCAAGGCTTCTATGAGGGGTCATAAACAGTGCAGTACGTGCACACTAGTGTCAAGTAGACTTGTCTCTCCAGCCTGAGGTTTTGATTAGTTTCCAGTGTGAGGCTTTAAGAGACAAGATATATCAACAGATAAGTTTCTGCCGTTGATTGATGCTTAAGTCAAATAAAAGTAAATAATTTGTTTGGCCCATATAATTCTGTTTTAATGTACATACCCGATGCTTGCATTTCTTTTAAAATTTGTTTTGTTTGTATGGTATTTTGTACTTTTTCTTTTTTTACTTGTAGGACAGCATACTATATAGCCTACAGACAGGTGTACAGGCAGGAGTATCAGACAGTGTTCAAGTGCTGCTCAGGATGGTCACAGCTCAACGGAGAGGCCGGATGCTTATACCGTAAGTGTGCTCAGTCTCTAATTTCACACTCACAACACACTGCCCTCCCCTCATACCAAAGGGTGCTTTTCCGGAGGATGCAGACTATTTTGTGCTCCGCTTTAAGGCACGCTGTGCCATTATCCTTGAACACCATCAGAAGTCAGAAAAGCAGAAATGTTTATTTGTCACTCTGAAAATCTAAAGACTTGATTTTGTTCTCCAGCACTGGAACCAGTGCATCTCAGATGTTTAGTTGTGGTTCTGGTTGAACCTGTTCAAATTCCATGCAAAATGTTTTTGGATATAAATACTTGAAGGGGTAATACAAGTGTACTGTGTTTGTCATTGTCACTGTATTATTTTTTGACACACATGAAATTGCATATTTTTCCTCTTGGGTTAGAAAAGCATCCTATCATCGAATGTTCTGAGATAAAACAGTGATCGTCTAAAACAGAGATGAGATGTCATGTTTGGAGATAGGCATGCAGATTAGTCCCTAAGCCCTTAGATGATGACTGCCCCCCCCACCCCCCCCCCTCGTGCCGTGGCAGTGACTGTGTCAGGCCTTGGAGCGAGACGCTGTCTCCTTGTCGGCATCAAAGGACTTATCCGCCGTTACAGATGAGACCTGGCTCAGGGCCTGTGGTCAGATTTTACGCTGCAGTGGCGTTGCAATCACCAGTTGCACACCGCACACAGCACCCTTGGCGAAGAAGCTGCACGTTTTTCATCCTCTCCATTTCCTTTGGCATGAATTGCGTTTGACCACCCCCACTCATGCCTTTCCCAGGTTTAGACATACGCCGTGTACATGGACTACAGTACGTATGGATTTCATAAGGAGCTGCTTTTGTAGGTACAGTGAAGAGTTCAGGGGATACTCATTAACTGAACACACTCGCGACTTTGCTTGTTTGAGATTCAAACTGCAACCACGTGTTAGCATGTTGAAGATAAGGTCTTCAGTGAATGATTCCATCAGTTCTTACTCACAGTAATGTAATGTAAAACCACTGATAGACCATGACTGAGTTAAAAGGCAAACAAAAAGTTTATTTTATCAAAATCGTCTTTGGTATCTCCCTGAGGCGCATATCATTATGAGTGGTCGGAATATGGTTAAATAGGCTGCGTATGAAAAAGATATAAATTGATTCCATATGCTACACTTTCCTATGAAAACACATCTAAACATTCACAACTGCCATTTTTTCCCCCCTACAAGTTATCGTCACATAATAAACACCAGTATATCATAGTTTATTCTTTCTGCAGAGAGAATATCCATATATCAAGAATTATGTATATTGTTTTTGACACGTGCACATGCACAACTCCATCTTGTTCTCTGGACATGCCATCATATTATTTTTCCCCCTCCCCTCATTCTCTTTCAATATACTGTGATATGACATGCCGAATGATTTGTGTTTGATTCCTGTTTTTGAGTGCACGTCACACTTGACTCTTGGAATAGTTGAGATTCTTCCATGTGTTTTTGGATGTACTGTATAAGGCCTGTTTGAATAGTTGATGGCCCTAGCAGAGGCAGTGGTGAAGAATGAGTGCCAAATGTATTTTAAAGGTGTGTGTCTCCCCTGTGTGTGTGAGGGAGAGAGTCAAGAATGAGAAAAGTACAGAACAAAGCACAGCACACCATTATTCATTGGTGAGAGACACTTGCACAAGAACATGGAGGACTCTGGTGTGAATGATTCAAGTGTCCTATTCATGGTCACACGAAAATAGAAAAAGATAGCTCTTCTTTATTTCTACAGTTGTACTATGATGAATTTACTCAACATTTCTTCAGTGATTAATTTACTCAACATGTCAGTTAAATGTGAGATCTACAAACGCCTAACATTTAAGTCATGTGTGTAACTTGGCTTGGATTGTCTGGTTGTCATCAGTATATTGATTGGGGCAAGATGCCTCACACTTGCGCAGACATTTTTTGAAGGGCTGAATAGTAAACTGTGTCTAAACCATCATTAATTACACAGGATTAGAAGCAGACGATTAAGCACCCTGGGTGTTTTTTGGTTTTTTTTCATGAAGTCGTGAAGGCAACTTTTGTTGGGCAGCATGTTAGTACTACCAGAAATGCAACAAATGGAAACAGTGGATTACGAAGTAGTGTTTTTTTCATCCCAACATATGGCATCAAAGAGTGTCTTTATATAGCGTAGATTTAAATAATAAAGAAATTCCAAATTTTACATGTGTCTGTCCTTCCAGGAAAGGGTCTATTTCTGTAGCCTTCTTCATTTTGATTGAAAGCATGAAAGCGAGTTCAAAAAGAACAATAGGATGTCTTATATGTGTACTTAAGTTTCATTTTGAGGATGAACAGAAGGTTTTCCTAACCCTGTCCCAAATAGTTGTCAAGTTGTGGTTTGGAATAACTCAAGAGAATGAAAAATTTTACTTAATTGTTTATTGCTCTGATATTCCTATTTTTTCTGAACATAATGTAAAAAATAATTAGTTATGTGGAGCTTCTGTGACTGACACAAGTTTATTGCTAAACAAATTTACAACTGTCAAAGCGATTATCATTAGGCTACTGCAGATCCAAGCATTTTCTCTCACGTATTGTTTCCAAAACACGTGTTTTTATGCTTAAAGGCCTTTAAAAGGTTGAAAGGCTTAACTTATGACACCTGCTGCTCATCTAACGTTTTATAGAAATGAACAGTCCAAGCGACTCTCTGACCCTTCTGCATTTATTGCCAACTAATCCACTCTGACAAGAGCTCTTTGTGAAGGAGGAAGCCAATCGGAGAGACAGCTGGAAGACTCGGGCTAGAGTACACGGTCAGTTATAAAGCCATGTTAGGACTACTGCGGGCACTAAATCAGCTAAACATGCAGTTCATGTCTTGTGTCGACTCAGCTCCCATGTCTAATGCTGTCAGAAGTGAGGCTTGTGTGAACGTGTCCAACACATAAAGAGCCTTTTAATTTAATAAGAATACGTTCACCCTCTTTGTTGGTGCTCCATTACCAATTTATTAAGCCGTAACCAGTCAAATTTGGCTCCAGATAACACGTGTCTGTTGGGTGTGCAAAATCATCAGTTGCTATGGGATTTGAAGAATAGCATGCCTGTTAATATGGACACTTTTGATGGAGCCGGAGTTACTTTCTTCCCGCCTGAATGCATGGTTAAAGGATGCTGTCCTGTAACTGGGAGGCCAAGTGTTGCGGAGTGAAGTTGTGAATAATTTTCGAAAGTCTGTTTTGACATTTTTAATGGCAGTGGCTAATTGCCAGTTACTGTGTTTAGCCTTGTTTCCAGAACAATTCAACATTTTTTAGTGGACAGACACTGATTTTTATTGATTTGCGGTGAATAAAATGATCTCTATCGCACATTGAAAACATTCTTTACAAAGGTATTTACCACTTTTTGAGTTCATATGTACTTGTTTAGTCTTGTCCTCCCACAGACAAACATGCAGTGCTTCCATTATCTCTGAATTGAGACAAGTTCATGTTTTCTATAGCTGTAGAATTTCCATTCACAGTGGTACGTAGAAAATGTGTTTGTATAAATGTCAGGATTTCCTGCTCAAAATGTAATGAATGTGTATCAAAGCCCTCTTTAGTAAGTGTAAAAGGAAACCACAAACTCATGCAGTACAATATTCCTGTTGATTGCCTTAATGCGTTTTTCCAATAGTAAGCATTAACAAATGTGTCAACATAGTCAGTTGGTATTGCATTAATTTGTGGTTGCCCTTGACATTTCAAATATTTACATTCCAACTCAGAGGGCATGCATGGGAGTTATTTAACTATCAAAAACATGCTTCATATTTTATAATATTTTATAAAAAATAAAGGCTGAAATCAATTCAGTTCTCAGTCATATGTGCCCTGAGGGTTTCGGCCTTCGTGCACAGTGCAAGTTTTTAGATATGTGTATACATTAAGAAGGATAACTTTTGACATGTGTCTGTAAAACTTACTTTCACTTCACATATCTGCCAATGTTGTGTGAAAGCCTTGAGCCAATTCTTTGGCTCTCACTTATTGGTTCTGTACAGTTCCAGATCATCTTTGAATATTAAATGTAAATTCAAATGCTATGGATATGTGCTTTGGAACAGCAATTTCGTTTACCTGTATTCTATTATTCTCCAAATCTTTCACACTCCAAGCTATTTCCATTGGCAGCATAGGAGATCAAAAGATTATCTCGGGGGATACTGTCAGAGGGTGCGTGAAGGGAATGTTTTGATACCTTCTACTGGCCAGAGCACAGATGACCTGAGGAGAGAATAAGGAAGGGTCAACAGGAAGAGGTTACGGCTCAGTGGTGTGTACCATCACAGTCAAAAATGAGCAGGAGGGCCCCTATTTGACAGGTGTAGAATTACACGCATGGCAGGTGGCCCACAAGCCACCTGGATTATCAGTCAAATGAAAATGAGCAGACTGACCCTGTGTTCCATTCATTGACAGCATATAGTGCACTAATATCATATGGTGCACAACTACTGTACAGGATGTGATTATCAAACACAATCAGTGTAGCTCACAGTAGGAGGCATGGTCTTTTATTTTGAAGCTTTGATTATGGACCCCCTCAGCAACATAAAGTGATAAATACGCATTTTTACCTGCAATCTTACCTATAGTCTTACATTACCTACAGTCTTACATCTTACATTTGTTTGCCTCAATTTTGACAGAACTTGCTAGAGAGTGAAAATAAATGTCTGTGAGCTTTTTTTCTCTTTCACTCTTTTCATTTCTTATAAATGATGAAAACTGTGTTCTAGATTTATGTTGAACTGTATTAGAAGCTAGTGTCTGCATGCTATTTGCGTGAAGCTGAAGTCTGAAGTCTGATGCCTGTCACATTCACCTCTTTCTCCACAGCCGTCTGCAGCTATGGTGTATGTTTCAATGGTGGCAAGTGTAAAGAAGGTGCCTCTCAGATCTGTGAGTGCCCTCCAGGATTCAACGGACCCAGCTGCCAGTATGGTGAGTGGAGAGACTTGCATATAGCCATCTTATATACTACATATATGTACATAGTCAGTCTTACACAATTTACAACACGGTTTTCTCATCACAATTATCCTCTTAGTCTTACTTATTCCTGTGTGAAGCATCTTCTTTTCTCTCCTGTGAGATTCACTTTGTCTGTGATTTGCTTGAAGACTACAACACAGTCTCATCAACATGTTTGAACTATAGATTAAGAGCTTTGAATAAAAGCATCTGTAAAGATCCCATAACTGTAAGCATAACCATCTCAAGGGTCAAGCCTGCTTACTTCCTCAAAAGTTCTGCTTCGGCTCACAGGGGTATGCAGTTGTCAGCCATGACACATGCATCAGTGGGGCACAGGTCCCTCTTTCAGCACCATGCGTCATTAAACCAAACCTGCCTAAAACAGACTCGTATGTTGATCTGTTGGCAGCCTCTCTATTTCAAATCTGCTCTGCTGTTTTGTGTGTCTGTGTTCTGTCAGGGGTTTGATGAAAGCAGGGCAGGCGCTTGTGATTCATCCTGATTAAGTTCAGTTATTGGTGAAGAGTGCAATATATGTTAAACTTTTTTCAACTGTTTGTATAAAGTAAATGGTGAGAGACTACTGTACTCATCGGAAAAATAAAACCAACCAGCTAATGCCAGATAATGCCAGATACATAGTTTTATAAAGGTACTGTATAACACTTTTGAAATGTTCTAATACTGTACATTTCTGTAAGGTTTTCCTGGAGAAAGTTTGTTCACTACCCGACTTAACCTGTCCAGTTCACTCCCCACCTTTCACCCTAATCATTTTCCCAGATGGTCATTTAGGAGGTGTAACATACAGGCATTTAGCCATGAAATTCAGTTTTATTACCAAAAAATCTCCCTAAACCCTCAATAAAATGCAAACTGATGAGGTTACCCATTTAAAAGATATACTGTACAGTAATGTATATTTCATGCTGACCACAATTCCAGGATTTTTATGTCATATTTAAATGCAGCTATTGGCATATTGTATATTTTTGGGGGTTGACAATGGTTTATGTAAAACCGTGTCAAAATCAAATAATTTTTTTTCTTCCAACAAGGTGTCTGTAGCGCATAAACAGTATTCCATTTCAGGAATTGACAATTTGAGAATTAAGACCTTGAAACATGGTTTTATAAAAGACATGGATTGCAAACATTTAGACCACAACTACATATTAATGGTTTGTGTTTCA
>JASCQY010000173.1:17237636-17252383 GCA_030264315.1 Sardinella tawilis
GTGTGTGTGTGTGTGTGTGTGTGTGTGTGTGTGTGTGTGTGTGTGTGTGTGTGTGTGTGCGTGTGTGTGTGTGTGTAAGACTGTGTGTGCGTGCATGTGTGTGTAAGGAGAGAAGAGGAAGATGATTTCAAGGAATCTTGGAGTCCCGCGGGGTGTAAGGAACTGCTGATGTGACCGAAAGAGACGGAAATCTTTTTATGAGGCCTGAGGTCATCTGTTCGTCCCTGCTAGGAGATGGCCATAGACAATCAGCTCGTATCAAAATCCAATGAAACCGATACCTGTTACTCCGAAGGTCTTAGCAGTTCATGCATGTTTCTTTCTATAAATCAAATTAGATTGGATTTGTTGGGCTGTCCGCTGCCAGAGAAGCCATGCTTTGCTATTAAGTTACGCAGACAAAGCCTCGCTGTATTTGAATATGGAGCGCCCCAGCAAGTAGTATGGTGCCAAGGTTTCCACCATCGCTGAATGTAGCCGCGGGTGCTTTGTGTTTACCCAAGATCAGAATTGATTGCCTTCCCCGGTCCCCGCGGTGTGGGGTGAGTTTAAAAAGTGCCTCGCGGAGGAGGAGAGAGCAAAAGAGTTATGGCACAGAAAGGCAAGAGCGAGTGGAACAGCTCTAGCTAGCTAGCCTGCAGGAGCAGCTGTCCGCTCTTTCTGCGCTTGTTTCCCCGCACTTCAGTGGACCAGCCGAGAGCAGTAACTTACTTTTTTTTTTTTTTTTCGTTCTTTTTTACTGGTCTCACGTCAGCTGCTGGGCTGTACAAGCCTATTAATTTCTCAGGTCGAACTAGATGGGGAAAGAGATCTCGGACTGTGTCCGGGCCAGATGAGGGCCGTGAGTGGCTCAGTGCCAGCAAGCCTTTGTGTTGGATCGGTGAATGTCATGAAATGAAACACCTTCCCACCGTTTGTGCAGGGCCACAGCTGAAGCCTCACTCCTCTCCTCCTGGTGTTCATTCACCTTCTCCTCAACTCGCATGTCATGAAACAGGAAGGCATTTCTCACCCCTGTCACATATGTGTTGTAAATCAGTGTTAAAATATATGGGCTCTTTCTGCCAGACAAGTGGATGTATAGTGACATTTCACTTTCTCTTTTTTATACTCTGAATCCATCTGACGCCTTTCCTTGGAAAATAAAATAGAAAAAAAAACATGATGGTTGATAAATATTGTGAAAACCTTTGAACTTGGAAAGTTGTTATTGTGTCGCACATATGGACACTATTTATCCACTTATTTGGCTCTGAAGCTGTACACATTTTTCAGATATCAACTACTGTATCTGGCCTCAATATGACTATTATGGCTGACTTCCTTCTGTACTGACAGAAGTTTCCTGCCTGTCCCATACAACATCAGTTCATCAAATAAAACAAGGCCTTGCGAGCTTCTATTCTCAATTCTCTTTTATTCTTTTTTATTAGTGTCATGTTCTATCCACGTGGCCATAATACTGATGACTTGATCATCCCATCTTGCTCTGCTGTTTAATGTATGAAGCTTTCAAGTAAGCTAGTCTGGATGCTGTGGATTAGTTTGGACTTTTGGACTTGGAATTTTGTCATCTCTGTCATTTGAATAAATTTCAGTGCATTGCTAATTTTCCCCATATTGTTAATGCAGTATGTAGCCTATTTCTTGCATAAGCCCCATATAGTAGTGTAACTGTAAGATGTTTGAAAATATCTTTATCTCTTTATCATGTTGTAGCTGGACTCCTTTTCCACAACCCCTGAGAGCAAAAAGCCTGGGCTGCCTGCTTTACTCTTGACTTGTACTGAAGAACAGAACATTCCGGTATCCTGTGAAGCCCAGAGACGAGTGAGAGAAAGAGATTTGTCAGGCTGGTTCTCAACCATAAGTCTGCTAGCATTCTGTCTGTGGTCAAACTTTGCCACTGGATCTGTATATGGTCTAGACCTTCTGCCTCTTGTGCCGGTCCAAAAGACACAGGTTTCCCCTGGGGAGCAAATTAGTCCGTGTTACAGACGAGCTGCGGCTCAGGTATCAGAGGCTCTCCCCCGCTGTGGTAAATGTACACGAAGCAGGGGAGACGGCACCTTTACCTTCCCATGAACACGAGAGTGAACGGCTGTGGACCTTAACCACACACACACACACACACACACACAGACACACACACATATACATGTACACTGAAACACAGACACACAAAAACACAAAAACACACATACACACACAGAGATACACATGCGGGTCTGATTTCCCTGTTGGACTGTATTTTTGGGTTCTTTTGGCGCTGTGTGTGGTACATTCTGTTCTGAGTCAGTAGCACAGACAAAGACACACACACACACACACACACACACAGAGACATGCAGAGAACGAGATGGTGTGTGAATGTGAATAGTGTCTCACTGCTGCGGCAGTGCTTGCTGTGTGTGCCAAGTCCAGCGAGCTGTACTGGACTGCTGCAGGGGTCTCGGCGGGATCCATCCACCCTGTGCGCCTCGGCAATGCACTCCAGACATCAACCAGTGCGTTACGGCACCACTCGTGAGAATGCGAGTCAGTCTGTTTACAATCCTCAGCGATTATTTATGCACGCCACTTGGCTCGAGTCCAACAGTACACACAGACAATAACACGATGATACGTCTTGTCCTGGGTCAGACAAAAATGTTTTGTCTGTGAGAGATGGTGAGCATGCTTTGTGAAGATGGGTGTGTGAGTGTGTGTGTGTGTGTGTTTGTGTGTGTGTGTGTGTCTGTGTGTGAGACAGAGTGCTGGCTCACAGAAAAACACCTGTGTGTTTTCCCCTGTGTGTGGGAATGTGTGCTGACACGTCCGACAACAACGATTAACAGGGTGGATGAGGAGGAGGAGGAGGGCTTCATGGAGATGGATTCTCTTAGTAATGCTGACTCTTCTCAGCATGTTTCCAATGAGCCAAGAAGCATGTGAACACAGCCTTAGATTACATGTACTGTGTAAATCACCCAGAAGAACAGATAGAGAAATGGTAAAGGATAGAGAGAGGGAGTGTAATAAACAAAAAGATGGAGGGATGGAGTTAGGTAGAGTGCAAGAGTAACAAGGATCAAGGGCATCTCAGTCTGTGCAGAAGAATGTAGAGTCTTGTGTAATCATTAAGCCTGTCTGCAGGGTCAAGGAGCCAAGCGATTATCCCAGTGTCAACATGTTATTGGCCGACTACAGTACACACTCACTGCTATCCACACCAACAGTAAGTGTGTTTGCTTCAAAAAGCTGAGGTGAAGTCATTTATTAGTGCCACCGCTCCCAGTAGGAACCTGAGGAGAGGTAGAGTTTGTGTTTGTGTCGTATTGATCAGAGGTGACTGGCCACTGTTTACCCACAGACGTTTTATTTGACTGCGTCATTGGTGCTGTTGAGATGCCGCATGGGTGTTTCTCATTAAGTGTTTTTCACCGCATGTGTCTATTCTCTCAGCTGTTGTTGGTTAACAGCCGTCGATGGGGAACGTCATGAGAAGCACATCAAAGAGCAGTGAAAGCATCAAGTCTAATTGGAATGCTCAGGGCAAGAGCTACTTTGTGGGAAGAAGAACTTGTTTATGTGTTGCATGATAGTGATGGTGGTGATTCAGTAAAAGAGAAAAAAAGCAGAGTTGCGTCAAAGATGTTTTCCTAATTGTTCAATTTCGGGGGAAAAATGGAGAGTCTTCATTGCTAATGCTGGAAAGTTGGATGTTCCATAGAGAAATGCCATTTTGCAAGCCTGCAGCCTACATTTGGAAAAGGTCACAAGTTAAAAGCTAAATGTAAGGAAACTGACGTTTGTGGTTCTTTAGTTTGCTGGTCTTATTTTCCATCTCTATAGATGTTAGTCCTGAAAATGCAGCAGAATGCTAAACTTTGCCAAACTCTGTTGTACTGTATAGACCATTTCTAGAACCTGAAACGGTCTACAGTATATGCAAGATGTTACTATAATAGCATTCCATCCAACATTGTTTGGCAATGATTTGACTTTTTCTTGTTAATATATCACTGCGAATACATCTGCTTTTCAACACGACCCATAGGACTGTATAAAGAGTTACTGTATTGTAAGTTCCCTTAAATCCCTCGATGTTTAGTCTGCAATGTTATTGGGACATGGATGGAAATATATGTGAAGGCTACATCTGGGGATGAGAGAATAAATTCAAATAAAACTGGTGCATGACTGGTTTTGGCCTGTAAATACAGGAGTCAACCTATGATTCAGATTTTTTTTTTCCTTCATCCTCCTGGTTAGCAAGAACTGAATCATTGTTCCAGTTTAAAAACATCTACAGTCTGGCAGAGGTGTGTGCTGTATTTTTGTTTGAAATCTCTTTATCTCTTGCCCTCTACCTCTTTCTCCTTGTCTCTCGCTTTATCTATCTTTTCATCTATAATTGCTCACTCTTTCTCTGTCTTTCTCTGTCTTTCAGATGTGAATGAGTGTGAGGACACCAATGGTGGCTGCGAGGCTTCCTGCTGTAACACCATTGGCAGCTATTACTGCAAGTGTCCCAGTGGCCTGAAGCTGAGGGACGATGGCAAGACCTGTCAAGGTGAGTATTAGGCAGCCATGTTGATTTATCTGGCTGCATTGGGATTTCATCTTAAACTAGGTTTGGGCTAGTGTATAATCACACAACAGTCTATTATATTTCTTCCCTCAGTGTGAGTTAAGTTCCAGTCCAAGTTTTTGGAAGTTATGAAATAGGAGGCCAACACTCTGAAGAGAGAAATATATTTTGACTCGGGTCTCGGTAGTCTCCAATGCAAAAAGGAAAAAAAAAATGTATAAAACTATCTCAAATCAGTGGGGGTCTTTTTGTGGTCCAAGCATTTATACAATGATGCTTTGTTTGGCATAAGTTGTGATACAGTACATGGGCTTTTCTGTACAAGAGATCTCAGACAGTGATTTTAAGACCTAAAATCTTCAGTGGGTGAAAGCCTACTGTGAGTCTGGCACAAAATGGGCCTAGAAAAAAAAATAACACAAAAAAATCTGGAAAATAAATTATCCACACATTTTCAGATATAATGTATTTACTCTGGCGGCTAAGATACATGTGGTTTTGGTCACATTGAAGCCGCTATTGTGTGCAAGTTTGCAAGTCGTCGTCGTCAGCCATTTTAACAAGTTCATAAACAGGTTTCTGCTTCTGTACTGCCGCGGACACCAGTACAATAGGCTGAAGAGGAGGGACTAGGCTGAAGACACCAGGATATTTGCTCCATGGGAATTGCACTGAATGGAGGATCCTGTACGTTGGTTTTAAAGGACAAGGTGGAGAGATTATGACATGGCCTTTTTTGCCAAGAGGATGTATGCATTGTTACATTTATTACAAAAGTCCTCCTTTACGAGTTATCCCATTGCAAATCATCTGAAAGGCCCTTGAATTACACAGCCTCTTGAGACTCCGAACTGGATGATTAGTTTACCTCTCACAAACTGTTAAACAATTATAAGACATTAGAGATACAAGTAGATGGAAAAAGTGAAGAAGAGATGATGTGAGACAATTTAAATTCAGTCCCAATGTATTCATGTAGGCCTATATGTGTGTCTACAGAGAAAACTCAATTACTGCTTAGGACTAACTAGTCTGGATCAATCTGATCGGTCCTCGTGCATTTTGTGCACTTTGGTGCACTTGTCTGAACACAGTTCACCTTACAGTAGGTGCTCTTGAACTCTGAACTTGTTCCATAAGAGTAATTGTCACTGTGTGGAAGAGGACCATCTGAGGGTCATCTGACACTTTACCCCTTCAAGATGGAGCGAAGAACCTCTTTTCTCACCTCCAAATCCTTCCCCATGTGTCATATAAGCTGTTTTCAACTTTCTTCTGTAGTACTGTATGTCATGCCTTAAGATACCCATTGGAGTTTCACTGCACAGAGTTAGTGTACAGGTTGATTTTTCAAAAAGCAGAGAGCTACCCAAGAACCCATTTTCACTCTGACCTGTTCTGCTTCTTCTATGTTTATATTTCCTCTTATAGATGATTTCTCCTTCTGTTGTTTGATTGATATAACTGCTGTCATTATCACTGTATTCCTTTCACTGATTGGTGTATGTGCACAACGTATCATTTTCACCTTTTTAGCACCACCAGAAGGGAATGTCTGCATAGCCCCCCAGACCTGTTCTTGGTTTTCCTTTTCTTGTAAGAAGAAAACAAATGATGTGGCGAACAGGGTGTGTGTGGCAATTTGTTGACCGCGGGTTTCTCTGGCTTGCACGACACGTTTGCTGTAGTGTAGTTTTACTCTCAAAACATTTTCCTCTATTGCTGCACAGTCAAAAGCAGAACAAGCCAACAGTGAAAACAGCATTCACAAAGGCACATTCCAGCTAGTGCTGAATGCATACCTGCTGTTCCCGATCTCAGCGCCCACATGCCAAAGCAGTTTTGTTGAGAGATGTACTGTACATAGTGCATGTTCAATCACATCTTCGATGGATTGGCGCAAACCCGTTCACTTATACATTTATCCCTAACTGCTTAGAATAATAAGCCCATTTGCTCCCTTCAGGATAATAAATAAGACACGTGACCTTTGCAAGAGGCTTGGATAGAGAACACGCTTTTGAGGAGCTGAATGGCATTGAGAATTAAAAATATCCCGGCCTGTTTCAATCTGGCCTAAGTCAGCTAAAAGCCAGCGTTGCCTTTCCTTCCAGTCATTAATCAGGGTAAAGCTTTTATGGGGTTTCCTCCTCTCTGTGGTGCAGTATAATGGAATATGTGGTTGAAGGCTGCAGACTTGAGAACCAGGCAAAGGAAACACTTTGGACGACTATCCGCTTTAAGTGTTAAAAGTGTTTAATCTGAGTTATGAAGGAAAAAAAAATGCTATCTGATAATCTAGATTCTTTTCTTTCCTGCCTCAGAGTCAAAAACAGCTGCTTTCTCAGACCAATCTGATACATGGTTAAGGGACCTGGCTGGAGGAACTTCATAAACAGGGGCCGTTAATGCTACGCAAACTCTGCTAACCTTAGAGAAGATTTTTTATGACGTATTTGAGGATTGTAGCGAGAACTAAAATGCTGGCCAGAGGACGGTCTAATAAACGTAAGGAACATTTCTTCCTCTCTCGAGTTCATCCCCAAGGGGTCACCGAGCCATGGAAAAGCCAGAGAGGATTCTGGGAAGAGTCCAGAGTGAAGCCCACACATTTTTTCCCTATATAGCTGTGTTTGACCTCTTCCCAGCGACTAAGGTTTCGAGGCAGAATGAGAATGGATTGCGCTGCTGAAAGCGAAGTGCTCTTCTGGAGTTATTAGCACAAGAGCCAAAAGCTCCTGGCCCCAAAGACTGAAAGCTGCTGATGTTTAAGTCGTGTTTAAACTCTTAGATCCCTGAAACCCTCTTTCACACACACTTTGTGACACAGTGCTTCAAAAGTCCTCAACAGAATTTTTGTTAAATTATACTGTGTATTAATAAAAGATTTTAAATGGATTAGTCCAAAACATTCATTATTGCACTGGTATAATTTGATGGACGAATGTTTAATAGGTTCCATAAAGGTTTATGCAGCCTGAAGGCTTCAGTGCATTCAGGCCTCTGCAATGACTGGAAATATTCATTCCTCGTTTCCTTACAGCACATTGAACAGAAACTTCATTTAATGACATTTTCCACACGTTTCGCACTTGTCTGAGCCGTCAGCTCACTGTTGCAGATGAACACAGGCACTGCAAGGCTAATGTCCGACTTTATGGCTTTGCTCACACATACAGTACACTACAGGGCCTGGCATTTCGCTTAAGCTCTGGGACTGCACTCTTAAGTGTTATGCTATGTTCAGCTAAAGCTGGCCCTGAGCTCCATGCCTGCTCCAAGTACAGCAGCTTATGATTGATTATATGAAAACAGCTCTCTTTATTCTCCCTAGAACACCACTCGTCTAAGGTGGCACTGCTGTCGTGATTTATGCCTGATTATACAAAGAGGGAAATGAGCTCTTACTTAGGGTAACACAGGTGCAGTTTGTAAAGCGACGGCAGTGGTCCCGGCGTAACTGATATGTTTTTGGATGATTTCGGGTGATTTACATTTGAAACAGGGAGTGTTCACTTTCACACCTAGTGAAGTGTCTGTGGATTCTCACCCTATACATCTCAGGTTGTCTCACAGTTTATTCTTTGTTTCAGTACCAGGAACTGAGTGCTGATACCACTTAGAACGTTGTCCACCATTTATAAATAGCCTACTCCAAATGTGCCATTAAATAAAGTCCAATGCTAGACTAAATGAAAAGTATATAGAGATATACAGTATATTTATAAAAATAAAATGGAATTTCTCACATGGATTCTTTTGATTCAAGGCACTGTCTTTTGGCATCTCTCATGCAGTCTCTGCCTGGGAAATGTGAAATGGTGTTTTTTTATTGGTTTTTAACATCTGAAATGTATTGAGTATGAGATATCTTGCTGTTTTTGTGAAAACTAAAGTCATCTATCCAACATATGGTGACGTTCTTAGCCACTCCTGTAATCTTGCCTGGGTCTGATTTTCGTCTTTGTGCGATGTGCCTGCGATTTGTGTCACTGGACGGTCACCGAGTTGAATGTCATTCAGGCTGTTTCACAGTCTGCCAGTGGATGTGGTAATCCAGAGAACTCCAGTCCCCACAAGCACACAGATATTTTTTTTTATTATTATTTATTTTGTTTCTCTTCTGTGGCCTTCATTTTTATTCCATCAGTTGAGCTCATAGCCTTTAAAATAGGAATCGAGAGGATTGGACCTTATCTGACTCTGGTGATTTTTGTGAAATGAAAAGTCTGCCTCAGCTTGGGTGAGAGTCAGAGGCTCAGCCTGGGAGGCTGCTCAGCAGCTTCTCTCGATCTGCTTTGTAGAACGCTGACCCATACGTCTCTCGGCACGTTTGTTAGCCTTGAACACAAGAACTCCTAAATTCCTTCCCTTTTGATTGCTTGCGTGTGGCTTTGCACTATACTGTCCACTTTAATAAATGATGACCTCACCAGAGCTGTACAAGAGAGCTCAGTGGTTGTCGATGACAACCAGCCAGATTGCAAAGTGGAGTGGAGTGTCACTGTGGCTGTTGTTTTCAATTACCTCCAACGGTTTCTGATCAATGTTGACTAGAGCCTGCTTTCATTTTCAATCTGTGTTGGATACTTTCAAAGGCCCCTGCGATTGTAATGTGAGCTGTAACTTAATGGTTTTGTCTACAATTCACACCAAGCTCTTGCTTGAAGAGCTTCCAGAGTGTCTGCAGAAGGTCACAGCTGATCTTCTCATTACCTTCTAATGGTTGGTACATATGGTCAGAATATATGGAATTGCTGTACTCAACAGGGGTTATTTTGGAAAAAAAAAAAAAAAAAACGCAATATAAAGCTTTAAAAGGTCTTTTATTTCGAAAGATTCCTTAGAGGTCTTTTATTTCGAAAGATTCCTTAGAGTAATCCTTTCCCCTTGCTTAAAGACAACCCTAACTTCAAGACATAAAAGAGTAGCCCACTCCTATTCTCCACAGGAAACAGGTAAGGATGTCAGCAACCTTTTTAATAAGAGTTCCAGGTACCTGTAGTTGTACAGTATGGTGCAGGTCCATTTTAGTTCATATTGTGTAGACAAATCCATCGGGAAATTTGCCATGTCGCCATTACTGCATTGTTGTGGAGGAACATTGCAATGAAAGTCATTGAAATGAAATGACAAGTCACAACATAATGACAAAGAAAAAAGGACTGACAACGTTTGACAGTAGCCCCAGTCACTCAGTGAGGTATCTTATATTAACTGCAACATTATGGTTGGAAAAATTATCATAATAAGGCAGTTACAGCAATACAATCTGCTCACAATAATGATCATTAGATTGCATTTAGAGTTACCCAGGTAGGCTAGTTACAACTACGTTAGATGGACAAAACACATATCTTCACACAGTCATTATAGACAGGATTATGTTCTAAACATCCTTACATGAGACCAGCTGCAAAAGGTGAATTAGGTGTCTGGGCTTTGAGTGGGTTGACAATGTAAATGTTACTATGCACTGTACAGTAGATACTGTAGATCTACTGTAACTGACACTGGCAGTATCAGTCAGAGCCATAGAAGGTCACAGTTAGAATTTCATGAAGTTTCATTCTAAAACGACATCAGCATTAAGATAGACTCTCTATCTGTTGCCCCCACCAAGGTTGCAAGAAACCTGGGTGTTATGATTGATGACCTGTTAACCTTTGCTGATTATGTTGCCTCTGTTGCTCATTCATGCCGTTATTCCTTGTAACATAAGGAAGATTGGGCTGTACATTACACAACATGCAACTCAGCTCCTGGTTCAGACCCTGGTTATCTCTCGCCTTGACTATTGCAAAGCCCTCCTATTAGGTCTCCCAGCCTGTGCTGTGATACCGCTACAGATGATCCAGAATGCAGCTGCACATCTGATTTCCAACCAACCAAAGAGATCATATACCACTGGCTACCCTTAGCTGCTTGCATTAAATTCAAAGTACTAATGCTTTCCCTCAGGGTAATTGATAGCTCTGCTCCCACCTACCTAAACACCCTCTTGAAGCCCTACACTGCCCCCCGGCCACTCCTCCTCCTGCTCCTTGAAGGAACGTTGTCTAACATGGCCAATACCTCGCAAAGGTCAATCCAGACTGTTCTCATCTGTCGTTCCATGCTGGTAGAACACAAGCGCTACTAGAACAATACACTGTAGCTACCCTCTCCTCCTTCAAGAAGGTCTTGAGGACCTTCTATCTTCTGTCCTAAACTTACTAAAACACCTGGAGTGCACCTGCTGTACTATACTGACTCATAATGCACTTCTGTTACACTCCTGCACTCTAAACTTATACTAAAACACCTGGAGTGCACTTACTGCACTATACTCATAATGCACTTCTGTCACACTCCTGCACTCTAAACTTGTACTAAAACACCTGGAGTGCACCTGCTGTACTATACTCACTCATAATGCACTTCTGTTACACTCCTGCACTCTAAACTTGTACTAAAACACCTGGCGTGCACTAACTGTACTCACTCATAATGCACCTCTGTCACACTCCTGCACTCTAAACTTGTACTAAAACACCTGGCGTGCACTAACTGTACTCACTCATAATGCACCTCTGTCACACTCCTGCACTCTAAACTTGTACTAAAACACCTGGAGTGCACTTACTGTACTCACTCATAATGCACCTCTGTTACACTCCTGCATTCTATTACACTCCTGCAGATTTTATTCTAGCAAAATGCACTCTTAGTTATTTATTTATTTTCTTTTCTTTTGATTGTGCTGTAGCTTGATTATTGATCGTCTTTTGTAAGTAACTTTGGATAAAAACATCTGCTAAATGCATAAATGTAATGTAATGTAAAATGTGTCCTTTACCACAGTGTCTTTTGACACTTCCTTTGCCAGTTTATAATTTCAAAGGGATTTTCAAAACCAAAAGTGAGACGTTACACAAATGGCTGAGGACTGCACCAGTGTATTTATTTTTCCTGACGTGTTGCTGACATTTAATTTTCAGAATGTTTATAGTCTTGGGCTTTAGTGTTTCTAGTCAAATACTTCTCATGCTCTCGCGTCTTTGTTACGGTCACAGTTTTTTGATACACAATGCTTTCCTCATGACGATTTTTTTTTAGTCGATCCAAACAAAAATGTTCATAGTTCTGAGTTTGGTTAAGAATGTCGGTTCAAGCCACACTGACTTTGGCCCATTGCTCTCCTTAGCTGGAGCGCCCTGCCTCTTATGGTCTTGTAAAAGACTCTGTAAAATTGTCACACTTGCTTTAGTCAGTGCGAAAGAATGTGGACGGTACCCCATAGATGGCGATATTTTGTGGACAAGTAAGTGTTTGCGTCACTTGAATGCTTGCTAAGATCGTATTTTAGTTTCAGCTCATGTCCCCACTTGACCAGCCCAAAAATTAAGCTGCTTACGGCTCCCTGAATAGTCTCTGGTTTGGCTGGCCAACTTGCTGTCACAGTCTCCCATCGGCACGCTCAGTCTGATGAGCTCCTACAAATGCCAGGACAAAGCTCAGTTGATGCAAAATGTTGTGGATGCTGAGTGGGACTCGTTAATCACAGGAGTGAGGGTGGGGTTTAGTTCGTTTTTTTTGTTTTGTTTTGTTTTTTTTTGGT
Source organism: Sardinella tawilis (assembly GCA_030264315.1). NCBI lineage: Eukaryota > Metazoa > Chordata > Actinopteri > Clupeiformes > Clupeidae > Sardinella > Sardinella tawilis. The sequence goes on from JASCQY010000173.1 coordinate 17,249,810, forward strand.
CATGCCGATATGACTTCATGTCCTTTTGAGCATTCTTGATTTGTGAAGGTAATATGATCTCATGCAAAGGTCTGAACTGGTCAAGGCTGGCAGAGTGTTTATGGTGTGCAGAGAACGAGAGAGAGAGAAAGAGAGAGAGAGAGAGAGAGAGAGAGAGAGAGAGAGAGAACAGGAAGACCAGAGCACACCTGAGGGAGAAGAGGGACAGGGAGGGAAGGAGGGAGTAAGGGTGTGGGTGAAAAGGAGGTGGGAGGAGAAGGAGGGATTCTGTTGCTGTGGACAAGAGTCTATGTACTGTAGAAGAGAAGAGGAGGAGGAGATGGAGGAGGAGGGGGGGGGGGCAGAGGGAGGTCTTTGGGAGCGAGGGAAAGAGAAATCCACAACAAACCAGCAGCACATGTCTGTCACAACTGAGAGAGGAAGAGACAGGGTTAGATTAATAGGGAGACAGACACTAGAAAGCTAGGATGCCTGAGATACTCTAAACTTACTTGACCTAAAGGATTTTAATGCATACTTTCAAAACTATGTATTCATGCATCATTCTTTCTTACTTGTGATTTTAATCTTTAGCTGTAAATTAAGCTTAGAAATCTGTCACAATGGTGTCAGTATCAGAGTGGTTTTGTGGATTTCTTGTGGTGTGTTTCTGCAGTCTGTTAGATCCACATTTTGTGGAAGGAAACAATCGCTTCCGATATTTTCGCAGAAATTGTTACACTTGCTTCAATGGATATAATGGATACAATGTGGGATACCAGGGACCAGGTGAGTGATAGCAAGTGTCTCTGGTTTTAATCTCTTGCTGTTCAAAGCAAAATGTGTTCAGTTATACAATGTTAGGGAGCCAACACTCGCGAGCCAACAGATGATGTTTTCACATTACATTAGCTTGTGGTTCTCCTTCACAGTTCAAGTGAAATCTCGAACATAAATGTTTTCAGGAGGGACACTCAGGTTTTCTTTTGTTATTGACATGTCTTAAAAAGCAAACAGCTTAATCGCCATTGCTCCAGGGGCAAATTTTTTCCTCTGTTTGACAACACCATCACTTGCGAGGCCAAGCATGCATGAGCCAATGTTTTTGGAAAGTGCAGCAGCGTACCTCGCATTGCCTGTCAGTGGTGTTTCCTTGATGGAATGTGGTAGTGCTTCTCTCTCGCTCTCTCTCTCTCTGTCTCTCTCTCTCTCTCTGTCTCTCTCCCTCTCTCTCGCTCTCTCTCAAATGGTCCTCTTTGAATAATCCCCTCCGGTGATTCTCGGATGTTGCTGCTGCTATTTGAAGTTGCTGTGGGCAGTGCTTTGGCAAAGGATGAGGCCATGTCTCCTCTGACAGGATGAGGTGTGAAACTCAGACAAAGGAAGAGGAAAAGATAGATAGCATGTTGTACAAACTTTTATTTTCAACAGGGGGAACCAAAGTAGAAGCAATTAGGATAATACAGTATATTGATCAGTACATGTAAATCAATTGGATTTGTTAATGTCAGAGAATTGTTACTGTTACGTTACTCCCTTTTCAGTAAAGGCAGAGAGTGACAGATTCGTGCTATAGCCTGTTGCTTGTTTTGGAATGTCTGCATGTGTGGTTTTTATTGTCTTGAGAGAGTAGATGTAATGTTGCATATGATATTTTACAACATCCTCATTAAATGCAAACACACAGGGCTTTGAAACGACTTCATTGTGTGTGATTGATCTCTGTGCGCCTATGAAATGCACAAAGAAATTAAGCATACAATTACAAGTCGCAAGGGTGCTGTCTTTGATCCTATAGGACTGTGCCATTGAACCATATTGTTTGATTTGTAATGTTTTAAAATCAGACTTGAAAATGTCTGATGTACTTCTGTCGGTGTAAGATAACACTAGAGAATGTGTTAACACATTGAGGTGGAATCTTGCCCAGGGAGCAAAGAATGTTCTGGAAGGCTTCCAGCCCTTTCACCTGTCAGAACGCCAGTGCATCCTTGCCTCAGTCTTACTCAGGTCAGAGGGACGAGGGGAAGAGAGGAGCAGTGGAGTGACGGAGTCTGATGAATCATCATGGGCTGAACTTGGCCAATGATGAGATGTGGGAATGCTTTTGAAGTGTTTGAAGCCATTTACTGTCCAAGTTCTTATCTAGCGAGCAGACACGGGCGCCAGTGGCAGGAATCGTTCAAATTCATTACCATGAAAAGTGCTTTTTTTTGTATCAACTGGATATTTTTGCTCATGTGAAAAAACGAATTATATTATTATTTTTGTCAGCAGCTGCATGCTGTCACACTTTACATTGCCACACATCCCCGCTTTTCAAACTTGTGGGAACGAAAATCAACAATCAGACTGAATTGAAATTTAGAATGAATTGGAGGCACATTAAGTCAATAGATTTAATTTGCATAATTTGTTTGTGACCAGTAACTCGTGACTCAGTGTAATTGGATAAATCAATACGTCTGGAGAGACCCCCCCATCAAATGTCTACTTTTCTCACCCCAGTGGGTTCTTTGATGTCTGGGCTAAAAGCAACAGTGAAGCCCGGTTTCAGTATGAAGAACAGCCTGTGTGGGGGGGGGGGGGGGGGGG
>JASCQY010000173.1:17260911-17278456 GCA_030264315.1 Sardinella tawilis
GTGTGTGTGTGTGTGTGTGTGTGTGTGTGTGTGTGTGTGTGTGTGTGTGTGTGTGTGTGTGTGTGTGTGTGAGAGCAAGAGAGAGAGAAAGAGAGAGAAAGAGAGAGAGAGAGAGAAAGAATGGAAGAATGGAAGGGGAGTGGGAAGAGAAGAGAAATATACAGAGCAGAGAGATGTTCAAAGAAAAGGTGGGTTCAATTAATCAAAGTTTGCTCTGTTTCTCAGTCTTCTCTTCTCCATCCTGCCTCTTTCTCCTCTTTCTTCCCCCTCTCCAGGTCCAGCATATAAACGTGGGAGCCATGTGCTCACACTAAGCCTCTTTGGCACAGTAGCTTGATCACATTTATGTACATAATGACTAATAATGGGCCTCTAAATCCACCTTACTTATGATGGAGAAACCAAAGCGAATTACGCTGGTGTAGAGTTTCACCGCTCGAAACGCATGACCTTAAAACCCATATTTGTGTCAGGGGTCTTTGGTTTAAAGCTTGAGGTAAATCTCCAAAAATCATCTCCCCTTGAGGATCGTTAGCTAGGGCGGAGGATTACCGTTATTATTGTTACGGCTTGATGAAGCCGCTTTGTCTGATCTTCTGAGAGCATGGTTTGCTAAAGTATGACAGAAAAAAAGTCTGGGGAGAAACCACAGCCCTGTGCTACAGAGGGGAGTCGAAGCTGGAGTTGGAGCTGGAGCTGGAGCTGGAGTGGTTGTCTGCCATGGAAGCAAACCACACAAAGAGAGCATTGAGAGGCAGAGCTACAGTACTGTACGTGGGCTGATTAGGCTGTGTGTTTTTTCCATGGTGAGGCTGTTCTGCCTGTGCCTCTGGGGAGTCGTCGTGTGTCTGCAATGAGCCCCCCCGGCTTCCAAAGCTTCCACTGCTCAGGCCTTAAGAAGGGTTAAGCATAATGCCTTGTGTTTGATGTTAAACATCTTGAGATGTATAGTAAAGAGCTTGTTTGTTGGTGGCTTGTAGAATTTGAAACTATATTAGGGAAAATTAGTTCTTGTATGTTGTACATATGAGCCCTTAATCAATCTACATCGTACTATAGCCATTTGTTAATCCTTCTGTATTCACTCCCCTTTAACAAATACATTCAGAGGATAATATTTGTTCAGTGATGTAGTTTTTCTTTTTTCACCAGAAACTTCTCCCAGTAAAGGTCTTTCATCCTGATCTCATAATTACTCACTGACTCACTGATGAGAGGCGACTCTGTCAGTGCCGACTCCTCATCGCCCTGTGTTGTTGTTCTGCAGACGTTGACGAATGCCAGGTCCACAACGGAGGTTGCCAGCACAGGTGCGTCAACACACGGGGCTCCTACTACTGCGAGTGCAACCCAGGCTTCCGCCTCCACACAGATGGACGCACCTGCCTCGGTGAGACATGAACATCTACATTCATTTCTTTTGACAGGTGTTTGTAAGACCTTCACGTGTCCGACATGAGAGATATCCATCTGTTTATTTTTGGTCATTATTAATGGTTTCTGTGCAAGTTACCTCCTCTACTAACCTGCTAGGGACTACAGTGCCAGAAAGAGATAGATGGTATGAAAGGTTGAAAAAAGTGCTATTTTTCAGGAATTATTACCTCCGCCAAGGAAGTTATGTTTTTGCCGGCATTTGTTTGTTTGTTTGTTTCTCTGTCTGTCTGTCTGTTTGTGGGCAGGATAACCCAAAAAGTACTACATGGATTTGGATGAAATTTTCGAACAACGTTGATATTAGAACAAGGATTGACTCAATTACCAATACCAACCAATTCCATAATATCCAAACAGTGTCTGGTAACAATTAATCGAGGGGTCTGTGATGGGTCTGTGACAGTGATAACCACACTGCTAATGACTGCACTGAAAGACCAACTTGTGGGTCAATTACAATGGCAGCGTAATCCTAATCCCACAACAAACCTCACTTGTGCTGGCGGAAAGAGACGAGGAGGCAGGGGGCGAGCTGGATTAGGCTGCAATCCACTCACAGGGGTGCTTTGAGTTCACCTGTCATAGTATGTTGGGTGGGAGTGAACCAGGTCAGCCATCTCAGCCTCTGTTATGCCTACAGTGTAAAGACGGGCTTTCAGGGGCTTGGGCACCCACATCAAAGCAGCGATGGTGCTTCAACCTCTTTGCCGTGTATCAAAGGGCCGAATCAAAGACCCTCTTGTTTTCGGGCCGGCACAGCTTTTTCTGCTCTTTTTTTGCCACCGTTTCTCCCCACAAGTCTCTTGTCGAGGCGAGTATGTAGTCGACGACGGGAAGTGGCACAGCAACTAGGTCTCACCGTAGGTCACCATTGTTTCCATGCCAGGCCCTGCAGTCCGTCACTGCTACCTCAGCTGTCTGCTTAGCCACGGCTACAGTGCAGGGTTTGTCAGTTTGTCAACCGGAGATTGAATCATCAGTACAGTAATTGCGGCACCCGGGCGATTCATGGGAAATCATAAGTTTCCATGGGTTCTCCCCAGAGCGGCTCTCCTCGAGGGGAGAGGCCAGGCCACTCTAATGTAAACCTGATGAGAAGTGTCAGAGAAGAATTCCTAATCATGAGAACTCATTTATTACAGTCAGTATCTCCATGGCACGTTCCAGAACCTTTTGAAATCACCATGTCAGCTTGGAAGGACAAAAAAAAAAGCCTTGACCTTTCTGTGAACTACCAACCATATTTAGTTTATGCTCGGTGGTTCAGTGATGTATTTATGTCTGTTTTTGGCTGTTGACCATCAAGCGCTCTGTGCGGTGAGCATTTGTTAAGATTCGTGTCCCAGAGTTTGTATGTGTATATATTGTGACTCCCAACAATAGCCTCCATTAATATCTCCTGACTTTGACACTTGTAGCTGGGGATGTTTGATGAGGTGTAAATCTAAGTGTTGGATGTCCGTCAGTGCTCTGGAGTACGCAAGAACTGCGGGAGAGGACTGTGTTTGTGTAGATAGCCCCGGTGAACCAGCAGTTATTGGCCAGGCATGGGGTCTTTCTATGCTCAGTCTCTTTCCCTCCATGCAGGCAACGCTCCAAGGCCTGCAGTGCTCCCTCTCTCTCTGTCTCTCTCCCTGTCTCTCTCTCTCTCTGTCTCTCTCTCTTTCTCTCCCGCTCTCTCTCTCTGTGTGCGCGCAAGCGGCGGCCCATTCCTGTGGTTTCCCCCTGAAACCAAACCAAGTGCGCTCTGAAACCGCACCAGAGAGAAAGGGAAAGAGAGAGGAGGGAGCAAGAGTCTATCCAGACTCATGCCGAAGTAATGAATCAAAGAGGGTTTTGTCTTGACAGGATCATTTGTTTTTCCCTAGCACTAATTTGTATAACTCGCTCAGGGTCCGAGCCAGCTGCCCGCGATTTTCTCCTTTATGGCCGACAGGTATATGGTTGGTTATGCATATCTGGAGATAGAACAGCTCTCATCAACCGTTGGGCAGCGTGTTTTTGCCATTGTCAATTCAGCAACAAATCCTTTAATTCTACCATCTGATTATTCATCACAAGATCACTCAAGCCATTTTTATTTTGATTCCCTGAGATGTTGCACAGCTGACAATCTAATAATGTCTACCAGTAATTGATTTTGAGCTGGGGTGGGTTCAGACATGATGATTAATGATTTATAGGCTTCTGTAGTGTTTCTTTGTTGAAAATAAAACCATGCTCTGCAAACTTACATTTGAAACATTTGATCCCTGTGATTGACTGCGCACGCTCTGCCCACACGTGTTCTTTGGATTTGTGGTGAATAGCGCTCTAATGATGCGAAGCACATGGACCCTCCAGTTGTTGATGTTTGGTTAAAGAGCCTCTGTTTTTATGAAGAGTCAAAAAGCCCCCTTCTCTGAAAATGACACACAGCAACCCATGATTGTATGTCTGCTAAATGAGATGTTGTTCACTCAAACTCAGTGCTGAAGAATGATCACCCATTCACGCACTAATCTCCTCAGCAAAAACCTCAGTTTAGACAGGGGTGACATTCATCTCAATAACATCTCAATAACCCATGCATGTACATCTACCATAGCAATATTATACTTTGTCATTACTTGCTAAATTAGAGCTCCACTACTTGTAATTAGGAAAGAATGGGGACAAACTTAAGAGTGCCAAGGAATGCCATGAGGAAGAAGTTAGGGATGGATCATAGCTTTTAAATGCCGCTTTCTATTTGTCTTTCAGCTGCCTTTTGGGAAACAATACATTTATCATCAGCCAGAACTGACCGGGAATGTGGCACTTGTGATGGATGATCTGAGTGAAGGAGGACAGGGGAGTCCGGGCCGTCAGTCTGTCAGTCAGCTAGTCAGTCAGTCAGGCAAGACTGTAATCACATACTGAGAATTAGAAGAACAATGTCTGTGCATGTGTGTGAGTCTGTGTGTGTGTGTGTGTGTGTGTGTGTGTGTGTGTGTCTGTATCCGCTTTTGGCAGGCCTTTGAGTCTATAAACACAGGTTTGTTATCCACGGCTCACGCCCCCTTTGCCTCTGAGCTTATCAGCACACATCAGATGGCTTTTTAGCGATGCAGAACAAAGCAATTTACTCTGGGAGTTTGGCCCCCACATTATTAGTGCTTGGTGCTCGGCGATAGCCGTCTATGGGAAAACAGTAGAGCACAGGGTCAGCTTTTGTTCAAAGTGCTTATCACCTTCCGAACGTCTCATCGAGATGAGAATGAGTTTGTTTGTTTTCTTTCAGCGGCTTCCCATGTTGTGGGTCCAACCTCCCCATCCCTCCACCCCCCCCCCCTCTCTCTCTCTTGTAGCAAGAATGTTCTTAGATACAGCTGGAGCTTTACACTGGCAACTGTTTCCTGGCTGCAGTGAATCTGAAAGGCTAAAAATGACCCTTGGGAAAATATCCCAGACAGACATGCTGGACTGGGGGACCTCTCGGGCAATGAGAGCAAGCGATGATTGCTGTCTTCTGTCCTGAGCTGTCAAAAGGCAATGTTGAGAAATAGAGAAATATCCTCTCTCTCTCTCTCCCGGTAGGGGCCTATTGGAACTTGAACTGTGATGATGAGGAATGTTTTTTGTAGTAGCTGCCTTGTCTCTGGCCATAAATGTTATGTTCTGTACTCTCCTGATAATCTCTCACATTTAGATATTGTTCTCAGTTTGTTCTCCGTGCTGTATTGACTTGTTTTTTCCGCACCCTGGAGCCTCCTTTTGTCTCACATGTTTGGGCGGTTTTATGAGATGGCTTGCATCAGACTCAGACAATGTTATGTCTGTTGGATCACCATTTGTTTTGTCTTTTAAATGGGTTGTATACCAACTTCACTCAGAAGGGCAATCAACATCCCCATGAGAAACTTGGATGCTGCCCCTCCTGTAAGCAGACTGTCCCTTCCTATTAATAAATACAGTACACTGTATATGTGATGACCCCTGCTGTTCTTCTCCTCTCTCTCTCTCTCTCTCTTTCCCTCTGTCGGTCTGTTTCTCAGCTGTGCTGTCGTGTGCGGTCAGCAATGGCGGATGTGAACAGGAGTGTGTGCAGCTGTCCCAGGCCCACTTCCAGTGCCGCTGCCGAAATAACTACCAGCTCGCTGCTGATGGGAAACGCTGCAAGTGTGAGTACTGAACAACATCTGAAACTCAGACCAGGCAATCCAATTACACTGGAGCTAACAGGGCGAGCTTGAAGGGCCTTAGAAGTCAGTAAAAGAGATTAGATGGCAGCTGGTTGCCTTATACTGTGGGTGTTGGGTTAAACAAGTAAGTTACTGTAGAGAGATTTGGTCATTTTATTCAAGACCTATTATTACAAGCAGAAGGGGTATAAAGTCCTTCTGCTCCTGGGTATACCCAAAATGGGGTGACAGCGTGTGCCTGCCTGAAGGCTTGTTAAAAATCACGTATGTGACAGGCACACATGTTATACGGACTTGATCTCAACCACCAGAAATGTGGCGTGACATCAAGCTTGGATGTACTGTACGCTCGAGGGGTGTGTGTAAGTTGGGTACTACTTAAAAGCAGCTCGACGAGATCAGGCTGGTGTCACTTGCCAGCCTTGGTGTCTTGGGGGAACAAAGCAACAGTTGAAATTGCGCTGGCTAATACCCTGACACTTCATTGAGCCTCCATCAGACGTGAGATCTTACGCGAGGAACAAACTGTTGTTTCTCTTTCTCTGTGCACCAACCAATATGGATGGAAAATGTCATGGATCAACATGAAAGGAGCAACCGCGGCCGCAGCACCCCCCGTTCTCACCCACCATCTTCCCCGTGGGAAGACATTGTTGGTTCAGCTTCCTCTCCCAGCTAAGATGATTGATCTATCTTGTCCCTCATTCAGATCACGTAGATTTCAGATACGGCATTGTGACGAGCAGAGGAACTCTTGAGGTCTTGGGATGCAGCCATGGACATAAATCACAAGTCATTAATGAGAGATTTTATGGATTCTCGCGTGTAAAATGTAGGGCCAGTTGGCGTGCGGACAGAGGGAGGGTGATGGAAAAGGGGGAATCGCATGTCAGTGATGGACACAGATGTTCTGGATCAGTTCTCCCCACCTCTTGGATGGTTCTCCATATGAGGTTTTGGCGGTTGGGCCTTCCAGGAGGTTGGTGGCGGTGCTCCTTTTGATATGTCCGCAACCTGGATGCCTTGTGGGATGGTGAGAGGAGCATTCCCTTAGTGACTGAACCTCAAATCTGGAGTAGCTCCTCTGGGTCCATATACCAATGATAAAAAAATCTTACGTTGTACACACATTGAAAAGGGAACAGGTCTAACAAAAATGGTACAGATTTACTCAAATGTTGTCTGTTTTAGGTTTACCAATAACACTTCATTTGAAGGTGTCTTCATAACAGTGACGTTCAGTTTGTAATGTCTGCTCCCCAAACAGTGTCAACTTTACAAATACCGAATGACACTTAATAGCAACAGTCATAAACACTGAAAAAGTGTCATTAATGTTCATGATATGTGTCATGTCATGTTAATGACAGGCTCATGTTACTCTTACTGTATGTAAACACTTTCAAATAAAGTTTACTGGTTGACCTTGCTGGACAGTTTTGTAGATACAGTGCATACAAAGTATTCCACTAATACTATATATACACTGTTTTGTCAATATGGCTTATTTTTTAGGGGGGTTAAGAGCATGTTGTTGTGCTTTCCATATTTTTATAACCTTTTCGCTTTACCCATTCAGAATTTTGTATAACCACCCAAGAAGAGGCAGTAAAGAGATTTTGTCCAATTTTAAACTAAAAGCTAATAAACGTGCCCCTCAAAATACCACCATCAGCACAGCTAGTACTGTAGACATGAGATGCTGGTCTGCGCACTGATACTTTTTAGCAGAATATTATGCAGTGGCACGCTGCTTAAGCAGTTCTTTCAGTCTTCCAGGGTTTCATGCCTAGACCACAAATACTACAGTACACTCTACATAGTCTGAATGGGAATGACAGCTGTATTTATCTCCCCTTCTCCTGACCATGAACCATCAAAATCAATCAGACAGAGTTGTTAAAAGTAGCTACCTGCAAAAACCATACAAAGCATCACTTCTGTTTCGATCACTTAAGGTGGACATGAAGATTTAGCTGTGCAGCACTGTGCAATTTCATTTCTCCTGATTAGGGTGCAACCCTTGAAACATTCCTCCAACTTTCCACTAATTATGGCCGTGTTTATGTAAAGAACCTAGATGAGCTTGCCAGAGTGACAGCTTTGCAACCTTAAATTTCATGCAGATTTGGAACGTGAAGTAATTTGGTGGTCGCTGCACTGTATCATGTATCCTGTAAACACAGCGAGTGTGCTGAGAACATCGCTCAGATCCCTGCCTCTTGCCAGGCACATTGTTCCAGGAATTAACTGATGCTTTGTGGATTTGGGCCATTAAACAAATCCTTCTCTTGGTTTCACCCAAGCATGTCCATTGACAGACCAGTCTGTTTTCTTTTCATAATAAAGTACTTTTAGGAGAACCATCAGGAAAATCTGAATATCCGAAAGCACTTATCCACAGTTTGTTGTCCTGCTGAGACTGAATAGTTACACACCATGATGCCTCAGACCTCACCCAAACGCTTCCACCACTTGTCTGAACGGTTAGCATAATAAAACAGTCAGACAGTCTAATAGCAGTAATACCTGCGGATGTAAAACAGACTTGGTTGTTCAAAGGTGAATTGCACCTATGCTAATATATCCAATTACACTTGGCTGTTGGCATTTGTGTTACTTTAACCCAATTACCCTCATGCCCTCCTTAAATTGGTCAGGCCAAAAGATTAGCAGATGGGATACTCTTACGGATTTGGAACTTTGGGCAATATGAGTATCCACAATCAAAGGATAACAGAAATGCATCAGTACAATAAATGGTTTAGATTATTGATATTCATTCATTAGATATTGGTAGTGTGGCCACAGTACTTTTTTCTGTAAATGTTATAATTATTGAACTTTCTGTTGCTCCAAGCTCCAAGTATACTGTACACTCCACAGGGGGCAGGTATTTGCACTGTTCGTGTCTTTAAATACATATAAAGTTAACCTCTGAGTATTTCAACCATCCATCTTGATAGTAATTGATGCTCTGCTCTATGGTTGTCTTTAGAGTCTGTGTGTGTGTGTGTGTGTGTGTGTGTGTGTGTGTGTGTGTGTGTGTGTGTGTATGTGTGTGTGGTGATTAGTGAAATAAGGCTCCTGTGGAGCATGTCTCACCGGGGGACAGACCTGGAAGTGATTATACTCATTTGAGTGCTGGAGAGCATAACAGCTCTCTCTCATTTACCTCAATTACACCCTTTCCCATTAGTCCGCTGGGGGAGCGTTGGACAGACGATGCAGCACATAGAGTAGATGTGTGTCTGTATATTTGCATGTCTGTGTGTGTGCTGTGGTACAGTAGTGGTGGTGGGAGGGGTAGTGAAATTGCTGATAAAATTGCGGTGATTGTGTGCTGTAGTTATGACTACTTGTCTTTAAATGTTCAGTACTCTATGTGGGTAGATATGCAGTAGATGTAGGCCAGTAAAGTTGGGATGATTTGGGATGTGGGGTGATTGTGTTTTGCAGTGAGGAACCCGTGTGCAGAGAGGAATGGAGGTTGTATGCAAACTTGCCGCAATGACGGCGGACACGCCCGCTGCGAGTGTAACCGTGGATACATCCTCGCCGAGGACAACAGAAGCTGTGAAGGTAAACAGGGCCTGAAAGGCATTCGCCACGGACTATTCCTCCCATGCAAATAAATTCATCAAGGAATCCACAGGCTTCCCTTTCTGGAGCGACATCTGATACAGCAGTGATTTGTTCTTAGTCTCGTCATAAGATGTTTATTTCCCATGGTTGTCAGTGAAGTGTGGAAAAAGAGAGGTGTGTGTTTGTGAATGTGCACATGTAGCCCTGCGTGTGTGTGTGTGTGTGTGTGTGTGTGTGTGTGTGTGTGTGTGTGACTTCACTGTGTTCTGTTTTAAATTTGTTGAAAGAGAGAAGCCTGACTGAGCAGTATGGAGCTGCACCCATGGTCTTTTAAGCTCGGCCAGAGTCAGAGACCCCGCCAGCTCCTCTTCTCACCCCATGCCATAACCACTTTCTGGGTTCTGCAGGACAATAAATAATAAATCTAACACTGATGCTGTAGAACAGCTGCAGAACTGTGAAGTCGATACTTGCAGGCCTGATTGAGTTCGATGTGACCCGCTTGGGTTCATTGGGTCGGGCTGGTTTAGTCCAAACAGGGCGGCTGACACTCTCCGTTACTCTTGCAGACGTTGATGAATGTGAGACGGGACAGGGAGGGTGTGCCCATGGCTGCCGAAACACTCCTGGCTCGTTCGCCTGCATCTGTGACGCCGGGTATGAGTTGGGCTCGGACAGCAGGAGATGCTTCCGTGAGTCACCTTTTTGTCTCCAAAGTTTATTTTTGGTTCATTTTTAACTTTAATTTGACAGGGCACCAGAGAGTGAATGGATGGGAGAGAGGAAGGTTGTGAAATGACCTCAGGTCAAAATCAACCTACAGTAGGTCCCCGGATTTGTTCCCACCATGAACTTAAGTTTACTAACTTTTATCCGGTCAAGTAAGATGTTATTTGTGAAAGACTGTGGACAGTCAAAACATCAACAATATTATAAAGACATGGCTTGGGGGCCAAAAGAGACTTGGCTTGGGGGCCAGTTATAGATGTTGACCCTGTCTTCTATTAATAGATTTGACACTGCCTTGACTCTGGAGCACTTGAACATGAAACACATCAAGGTCATTAAAGGCACACTATACAAGTTTCCTCCTACATGCGGCAATTTATTTAAAATATAGCAACAAGATTGTACATTCTCACCAACTCATGTGGATTGCGTTGACTACTAAGGTAATACAGTAAATGCGATTTCAGCTTAATTTTCATTTTAGTTTCGCTTTGCCCTACGGGCGTGAGGCGAGTCATTTCACATTGCATATGCGGTAAAGCCGGTCGGAAGGGGTTGACGGCGGCGAAATAGCTTTCATTCGCCCCGGAATTAGTGACTACAACACTGATATATTAACCTAAAAACGTTGCATAGTGTACCTTTAATATCCTTCACGATGTGATAGGAAATGACCACTGTATCTATTTATGATTTTATTTCAGTCATTACAAACAAGCAGTAAAGTGATGCTCTGGAGAGAATTCTAGTCCTTGGATCTTTGCTACTGTCTTGACACTCTCTTCCCATGCCAGCTATTGAAATGAAGATCATTAATGGACACTTTCTCCTTTAATTTCCATGCCAGCTATTGAAATGAAGGTCATTAATGGACTCTTTCCCCTTTAATTTCCATGCCAGGTATTGAAATGGAGATCATTAACGGTTGTGAGACAGGAAATGGGGGCTGCTCTCACCACTGTCAGCACTCCACCCTCGGTCCTGTCTGCAGCTGTAACCATGGCTACCAGCTCGACGATGACCTCAAGACCTGTTTGGGTAAGCTGGGCCAATGGCCACGAGGAAGACGCTACTACTAACCTTCAGCAGCTGTCCCAATACAGCCTAGTTTCTGCCAAATATGTTGTTTTCCTTTTGAAGATCTAGTGCCTGGTGTTGACAGGTCAGGGTGAGCGAAAGAAAACTTTGCCATCGTCTCCAGTGACTGCAGAAGTGACAAAAGTCACCATTATTCAAAGCAAACAAATTCATCTTCAGTGCCACCAACCCTTAACCTAAAGACTCCCCAGCACATTCCAAGATGATACCCGATACACTGTTGTTGTTTTTTTCTATATCCTGTTTTAGAAAATAGACAGTTTTGGAAAATAAATATCTCCCATTTCACCTCCGCTCTCTCCCTGCTCAACTTTAGCACTTTGAGTCTTTTTTTCCCCCCATGTCCTCACGGTGAGAGTTGACTGGACCCATTTGTCTTCCACAGACCTTGACGAATGTGAGGCAGGCACCTCTTGCTGTGAGCAGGACTGCACCAATTACCCCGGGGGTTACGAGTGCTACTGCCGGGCGGGTTACCGCCTCAACGCAGACGGGTGTGGTTGTGACGGTACGCACAGGCCGATTCAGTCTCCGCTAAAACATTAGTCTGTTCCTGTGCCATAAAGTGCTGCCAGAGACAGCACAATGACAGCGCCTGTGTAACTTCATTTATGAAACTACTACATTTCCATCTCTGCTCAGTGTCCCACAGAGACACACTGTACTGCACTGCATGCACAGCACATGGGAAGTCATAGATTGAAAAAAGTGCCTGTGATGATTGGGAATTAGTGTTGAGTTTCTATTGCAGTGCTAATCCATTTGAATTATTGGATAATAATTAACACTAACAATATATCCAGAAATGATGCGTCTGTCAATGACACTGAATATGCCTGTAATCTAATAAAGTTTGCTCTCTTCTCATTCACATTTTCTGATTGCTGATTTTTGAAACTTCAGGCCTCACATACTGTACAGTAGATCTGCCATACTGACTGTCTTTCCTGTCGTGTTAATGGGACACAGATGTGGACGAGTGTCTCTCTGACCACGGAGGCTGTGAACACAGCTGCCAGAACACCGCTGGCTCCTACCTGTGCTACTGCCACATCGGCCACCGACTGGCAGACGACCGCCACTCCTGCATCCGTGAGTTGGCCGCACCACCGCTGTCGTTCTCGAGCGCGCTGTACACTTTGCAGTTTTAGCAGTAGCTGTGCTCAGTCCTGGCAGGCTTGGGACGGAGTAATTATAGAGTCAGTGAAGCACAGCCTCTAGTAGAGCCCAAAGGAAAACAGTTCAGTCACTGATATTCATCTTTTTCCCGTTCCAGTTTTTTTTTCCCTGTAGCCGTACATTATGTTTCAGGCTTGACTAAAGTCATAAATCTTCTTTAATTTCAAAAACTTTTTTTTTTTTAAATCTATTATTTTGGGAATGTTGTTGGATGGCATATTGTTAAAGCTTTTAACTTTCTGCAATGTTAAATGTCGTTAAACCTTGTTACTATTATTTCTTAACTTTCATAACCTTTTACATGTAGTTCAATCAATCTGTACTGTAAAGACCTGTGTTGTGTAAGCTCTCCATCCACTCTCCACGCACGCTGACCATATTGAGTCTGTCTCTCCTCAGCTCTGGAGGGCTCTGTGGAGGCCTTGTCCAGCCGGCGCGTGGTTGAGCGCAGGCTGCCTCAGATCACTCTGCTCCGAGACTTTGCCCAGCCGCTGGAACGCTACGACGACTATGAGGAGGACGGCCTGGGAGAGCTGCGTGCCGAGAGCACACTGTCAGAGAAATTTGGCAAGTCCGCTTCAGAGAACGCCACATTGCACCCTTTGTCCCTGCCATTAATATGAATAACCGTTGAGTTGCAAAATCCTGGACCAGCGAACGCTAGCGGTCCCAGTTAGCTCTGATGGAATTCTACTCACAGAGTGGTTTCCCCTCCGTTTCTCTCTCCCTCTTTTTCCTCTCTTTCTCTGTCTCTGTTTTCAACAGTTTGTTTAGATGACACGTTTGGCCATGACTGCAGTTTGACCTGCGAGGACTGCTCCAATGGAGGCTTTTGTACAACCGAGCGAGATGGCTGTGACTGTGCTGATGGCTGGACAGGAATCATCTGTAACCAGAGTGAGTTCAGCTTGAAATCTGAACACAATCTGTCAAGGAATCAGTCAGTTTATTTACGCAACTTGTATGGCATCCTATTAACTATAGCACAAACTGATATATTGTACATAAGCCAGGGTTTTCATGTAAGTACAGAGTGTAGGATAATGTTATAACATATCAATGATTGCGGTTCATAATGGTGTTTTTACATTACAACCTTGCTGAAAAAAAAACAGCCTGACCAGCTTATGAGGTTAACTGGTCAGTCCAGCAATGTCCATCTTTATGGCTGGTCAAACCAGTATGACCATCTTAAACCATCAATGTAAGCTTGATAGGCTGGTCACTAGCATGGCCAACATAAACCTTCAGACTTACCAACATGACAAGCTTCCTAAGATGGTCACACCAGCAAGTCCAAGTAGTGGCTCAACCAGCAAGACCAGGAAAGACTAGCAAAAGCTGGTAAAAAACAGCATATGCTGTTTGTTTGTTTTTTCAGCAGGGAACCACAACAGTTTTTGATGTGTGTCCCTGTTTGTTAATGTCTTCATTTTAGTTGGTAAGCAAGTCTGTAGGCCATTAGTTCATTTGGAATACAGGAAAATATATTCTTGAATTAAATGATCTACATATGGTGATTGATGATTAATAATTTTTTGCAGCACAACTCACAAATTGGACAACATCCATATGTATGTTGGAGAGGTTTAGTCATAGTATTTGTGCTGGAAGCTACTTTTAAACGTGTCATGTCTGCATTCACTTTAGCGTATTCTCTGTGTCCATTCCTCTGTATTACTATCAGTGTGTTTTTAGTTTCCTAACAATCCTACTAATGTGAAGCACTTATTGACTCTTTTGTCTGTGAAAATTCTTCCTCTTCTTCTTCTTCTTCTCCATTTTAGCATGCCCTGAGGGCACGTTCGGGAGGAACTGCTCCTTCAGCTGTAAGTGCAAAAATGGTGCCACATGTGATCCAGTGAGTGGGCAGTGCAAATGCCCACCTGGGGTCGGTGGAGACATGTGCCAGGACGGTGAGTCAAATGGAACATGCCTCTTTTATTCAGGTCAACACTTCAATGCTGTGTGTATTAGCGTTGCAGGGTCAATTTGGTTGCCATGCACCAGCTTGGCATTGTTTTGTAAACTGTTATTTTAGGGCTCTTATACAGTACTTGTACGTCAGAGCAGAGGACTGGTTCTGTTACTCTTTGGGATGGTTAGGGTAGACAGCCATCGCCATTCCCAGAAATGGGTTCATTGTTGTCCATTGGAGACTCGGTGGTTTTCTTTGGATTTATTTTGTTGGAAGTTAATCCAGAATTGAGTTTTATGTGGTTGGGGCAGCCATTAACCAATCGCACCACTTTCATCTGAAGCAGAATGTTTTTTTGGCCTTTACCAAAACCAACCATAGCTGTTCGATTTGTGTCCCAGAGGGGTAGGACTGGGGCATTTCTTACAGGGTTTGTGTGTTTGAGGTACGGTAATGCCAGCTCTTAAAAGCATTTTAGCAATGAACCACATTGGTTTGGGATGAAGTTGTAAAGCCTTCTTCATAGGGTTCATGAAGTAAAGACATGTTGGAGAAATGGGGCAGTGACATTCATACTGTTTATTTCAGGCTGCCCAAAGGGCTTTTATGGCAAGTACTGCAACAAGCGGTGCAACTGTGCCAATAATGGACGTTGCCATCGCACCTACGGGGCATGTCTGTGTGATCCCGGACTCTATGGAAGGTTCTGTCACCTACGTAAGTCTCACAATCTCGTTTCTGTTTGCCTGTTTTTATGTTTTTATATTCACTCTTGTTTTTTTTTGTTGTATTTGTCTTGTGACCAGTGTGTTTCTTGATAGTTTGTTTTTATGTCCTTGTTCAGCCATTTCATCTGAGCTTTTGTCCCCGTTATGACTTTGATTCTGTGTCTTTAATTGCATTTGTCTCTGTTCTCCTTACCTGCTTGTGTGTGTATGTGTGTGTGTGTGCGTGTTTTGTGTCTAGCGTGTCCTAAGTGGGCCTATGGTCCCGGCTGCTCCGAGGAGTGTAAGTGTGTGCAGCAGAACACTCTAGAATGTCACCGTCGCCATGGCACCTGTGTGTGCAAACCGGGATACCAGGGCAAGGCATGCAGTGAAGGTCAGTGAAACTGGTTTATAACAGGAAACTCTTGCATTGGTAAACACTTCCTGGATGTTGGTTTCTAACTTGTGTCCTCCAACGTCTTCCCTCATCTTCCATCTCAGAGTGTGAAAGCGGATATTATGGCACTGGTTGCAAGAGAAGATGTGACTGCCCATCTGGAGCATCCTGTGATCATGTGACAGGGCTTTGTCAGCGTCAGTGTCCTGTTGGTCTGCGTGGAGAGAACTGTGAACTTGGTGAGTGTGGAGAACTGGCCACAGAAGTAGTGTTGAAATTAGCTCTGATCAGAGTCGAATTTAGTATTGTTCACGCGCCTGTTGGTATGATTTATAAAAATGCACAATTGTACTTAAAATAGGATGTACATGTAGGATTAAGATTATCAGATCATTATCATCAAAAGATCTTTTAGGATTTATTAAGTCATTTTGTTAAAATTTGAAACCCTTTGTTATTCTTAGGGTTATATAGTGATTGACAACACTGTGATTTTAGTACTCAAAGTATGTCAACACTGGTATTATGACAATAAAGTGTAATACTACTGTACTGTACAGTAACTGTGTCACTTCAATAGTGTCCAACAGTATAGTAATAGTGCTTAACCAAGAGTTCCCAGCAGTAAAGGAACAGTGTCTTTCCAATAGCAGAGGAG
This sequence comes from Sardinella tawilis, assembly GCA_030264315.1. NCBI lineage: Eukaryota > Metazoa > Chordata > Actinopteri > Clupeiformes > Clupeidae > Sardinella > Sardinella tawilis. Next base: position 17,276,783 of record JASCQY010000173.1, read on the forward strand.
TAATGTCCTCTCCCCAAGAACAACATTGAAGCGAAAAGCTCCCGTTGAGTCATTTTAATAACTAAGGGATGTGGTTGGAGTCATTACTGTACGTTCATTAAGCGTAGTATCTTCTGGCAACTGCCAGGTGAGTCTGGATTGGACCTTGTGTGTGTCTGGGCTCTGGGCTCTGGGTCTGGGTCAGGCCGAAGCCAGGACTGCCCCAGAACCAGCTACTCCCTGGGAGACAGCTCCCACTGCTCCGGTGGTCTAACACTGTCAACGTGTGATTCCCTTAACGGGAACTCATCAGAATGTTTGACAGCCCAGCGTTTGGCTTTCGTTTTTTCTCCCTTTTGCCAGACTTTTCATTGTCAACCTTTAAATGAGAATCAGTGTGAGACATGAAAAGGCTTGCATTAACATTCATGGATTGTATTTTATACCTCTTTTTAAGAGTTGATACTGTACACACACACACACACACACACACATACACACACACACACATGTGCACACACACACCACTCATATGGGGGAAAGCTCTGCTGACAGGTCGAATGACACAGGCAGAGGTGCCAGATATGGATGCCAGATAGTCCTAATGCTTGAGGAGAGACCAGCTTTTTGAGCCTGCAGGAGATCTCTGTCAGGAGCCATAACTTTATTTTTCACGGTCCCTTCGGCTGAATCGACCTTGCATTCTATCATATTAATATTTCAATAGAGAGTCACCGATGAAGGACTTGGACGCTGTAACAACCTACAGCACTGACTGTACTGAACAGGTCAATGACAATGTGGCTTTTTTCGCCGGAAAAAAAGCACAGGCTGTTGTTTTGGAAAGAGGCGTTTGGTATCGAATGGCTCTGGGCAGCTTGACAGGCAGCTGTTTGGTCGGATATGCGCCGGGGCTTATTTCTGAAACAGTAACAGTTTCCTCAGGAGTGCCTCTCTGGAAAGGGAGGGAGTGGAAACTGTCCTGGAGCCCTGGTTCTCAGGCTCCAAAGAGATGCCTGCCCTGCAGCATCAACAGCAGTCCAGGCACGCATTGAGGCTTCATGTTCTTTTCTGATTGGGTCCTCCGTGGCCTTTGGGGACCAATCAAGGCATCTTTTTGTTCTTCATACAGGACTGTACAGTAGGTTCCATGTTCCCGGACCCACTGCTGCAGCTTTGAGTTTTCTGTGCACTGTGCAGCTTTGGCTTGTGATATACAAGGATGCAAGGATACAAGGAGTTTATTTGTCACATGCATATGATTACTGGTGTAAAAAATGCAGTGAAATGAATATATATATTATATATTATATATGCCTGCTATAGTTTAGAGATCCTGATCAGGCCATTGGTCCACGATATCTTTGCTTCTTCTGTAACCTCTACGGCTCAGTGCTCATTGAACTTTTCATCTGTCACTCCAGGATCCCATAGATGGGGGTGGTGTGTGTGTGTGTGTGTGTGTGTGTGTGTGTGTGTGTGCGGGGATAGTGGGTGTTACGCAAATAACCAGAATATTTTTACAGAAACCCCTGAGCTGGCAGTCGGCGCATCAGACCTGGAAGCCATTAAGTGATCAGAGCGCTGCATCTGCCATCAATTAGATGGACCTGGGAGCACAGGGACTCTCTCACACTGACCTCTCTCTCTCTCTCTCTCTCTCTCTCTCTCTCTCTCTCTCTCTCTCTCTCTCTC